>PQWD01006725.1:0-92646 GCA_019425675.1 Leucinodes orbonalis | reverse complement strand
TCTTCAAGCAAGTGTGAAGACTTGCACGTCAGTATGATGGAATATAAATAAATAAATATCCACTGACATTCACACAGCGCCATCTAGCCCCAAGTTAAGCGTGAAGCCTGTACTTTGGGTACTAAACAACGGATAAACATACTTATATATGTTTTTTATACATACAAAACACCCAGACCATTACAAACATACATGTTCATGCACACAAATGTTTGTATTGCCCGGGGATCGAAACCGGAACCCATGGTGTTGCTGGCGTTGCAGCCGACGTCTCAACCGCAACACCAAATGGGTCGTCAAAATAGACGTATGCATATGAAATAACATACCAACCTACACACAAGCACTCATCCTAACAATAAACAGGGAGTTCCGAGCCGAGATAGGTATAATTATACAACTCAAAGTTCCCAACGCAAGGCTATACAAACTGGACTTGTTTGCCGGGCGCTTTATGGAAATGTTATTAAATAATTGTATGAGGCAGCAGAAACTAATTATACACAGCCAGTGGCAATACGTTGGCAAGCTACAAGCTAATTAATGCTCGCTTGTATAACGGCGTGGTAGTCACGATGTTTATTGTCAGAATAAACAACGGCGTTCTTATAGGTAATAAAAAGAAAATAACGTTAACTACAACATTCTTCGAAGTCTTAAACCATTTTGTTTACATGTTCCGTGACTTTTCTTAATTAAGTAACCATTTATTTTGATAGAATATTATCCCGACAACACAAAATGGCGATGAAAAAAATAAAGAACGATACGTATCGAAATTTAAATTAGCTAAGATTTTTTAAACCAGTTCAAAAATAATACGGTCTTTTATTATACCTTTTGTATAAATATATATTATTATGTAAACTCTTCAGATAATGTATCAATTCAACTGTTACGACGTGCTTTACATTTTTATCACGAACAAAATAATCTTCATGAAGCCTGTCGCAATTATAAAACACCATTTTCATAAAGCGCGCGCAAATTAAATTCAGCTTGTACTAGCTTTGCAGCGATTGTGTAATTGGATTCTCTTTTCAATTTTGCTATCTCATCATATTCCTTTGGTTGCTACAGTTTAAAAACTATATGACGTGTAAAATACATATGAGCCGATAAAGATAATGTACGAGTATGGATATATTATATATGACTATTTAATTCATTATATTATGAGTATGATCACTTAATTAAGCCTACACATAAACAAATAAATACAAATACGAAAAATAGTAATTCAGGCAATTAAACATAAACATGTTATGTATGATGCACAGCTGAAGCCCGGTAAAATAATGTTGGTAGATACTAATTGTATGTATTTTTACTAGGTGGTAGACTCGATACTGAGTCGTCTAGGTAGGTACTACCGCAGTGCAAAATATCGTCTCGTAAAATAGGAGTGCGATGCACTTTTGTGTTTCGGGATGAGAGCACTGTAGCTAGTGAAATAACCGTGTATAAGAGATCTAACATCTGTCGTCTCGGGTGCCGGGCGCTGTGGCATTGATGGAGAATAATAACTGTCAATAAGTTATTGGTTTCTTTCAATGCCGCTCTGTCATGGTCAGGCGTATTCAGGTCACTTACCATCAGGTGAGTGTCCGGACCGTCCTGTTCATTTGATAACATAATAAAACCCTTATTACCTGTTTAAATGACATGTACTTAGTTTAATAAATACATACTATTGATTGGTTTTCAAATACCCATGATTATTAATTAACAGGAAAATACATAAGCCCACAATTTCAAGTAACTTTCTTAATTAAATAATACGAAATAGATTATAACCCTGAATAAGAGTCGTTATTTTATAGGTATGAATTTTTCTATTTATAGATTTCAACATTTAATTGTAACAATTAAAATCCACATTATTTACGAATATTAACTCCTCTATCCAATAAAATAAACTTTTTAAGTAAAATTAATACTTTGTGATAAAAATAAAACTCGACCTCATCACGTTTTCATTTTGTGTTAGTATTTACCTGGTTTGATAAACATAACTCTACAATAGGTACTGTTATAAATACGGTTGAATGTATGCTCTACCTAAGGCCCGTTTACTAAAACGGGACTCAAGCGTTGATCTTTGGTTGATAGAGTTAGAAAGAGATAGCGCTCTATACTATAAATAGCGCCATCCTTTTCTAACTCAATTTAAGTAAAGATCAAAGTTAAGTCTCGTTCTAGAATACGGGCCTTAAGAGTCAAATATCGAATCATATTAAAATCTTCAGTGTGTTCTACCTTCCTCTCAAACAGGATTCCGAATATAGCAAATGTGCAAGTAGTTTTATCTTCGTTCTCAGATTGACGACAGTAAAACCGATCAACATCTGGAAAGTTAAAGTGTTCCGATAAAACACGGCACAGATACCACTCATGGCATGGCTTTAAAAATAGTTACCTACTCAAAAATTAAAGACACGATAGGCTCTAAGCTTACTGCTTTTATCAATAAAATATTGGATTCACGATAAGATAAATTATTGATATTGTAATTAATTTACAACTTTAAAAGACAATACAAAGAACAATACAAGAAAGGCGAGACAAGTCAAAGTCAAATATTCTTGAAAGCCATAAATCAATACTTACATAATTTAAGCAAGTGAAATCATTACAATGCTTGTATTCTGAAAATCATACACTAAGACATGACACTCTCTTTTCCTATCTTCAACATGTTTCAGTCTTCTATTTGACATAATAGGTCTTTCCTATTTGGCGCTAGCTATCCCGGTCCTACGCTTTCCTGATCCAGCTTCCACTAGCGAACTTTCGCAAGACGTCGGTCTATCGCGACGGAGCGCATCCTACGCTACACTTGCCAATTTGGTCTCCACTCTAGAACTATTTTTTTATAGAATAGTTTGCACGCGAAAGAAATAAAGCTGTAGAAGATGCCTCAGTAAATAAAAAATATATTATGTTACTTACTGCTGCGAATTCCTCCACAGACAAGTCGGGCGGCCGACTCGCACTTGCCCAATTTTTTTTTACAAGCAGCCAAAAATAAACAATCCTTACTTTTTCTTGCTTGATAACAATTCATGAATCCACTTTTATTCTTATTTATTCAACAGCAGTAAAAAACTTCGTAGAAAGGACAGATCCATTGCTGATAAAATAGAAATATGCTGAATATCCAAGGCCGCCAATTGTACCTTTTTCCTATGCAGAATCTTGTAAAGAATTATCTATCTATATCTATAGGTACCTACTACAACCATAACACAGGAGAACCTTTCTTAGGAGCAATTCTTTATTTTTATTGTGATATGTTTACATATTTTTTTATTTTAAATAGTTACGAAGTGTTACCCAGTATTAAAATGTTGATGATTGAAGGGTATAAATAATGTTCATACATCAGTAATAACGTTTATAACATTATTTATTAATATAAAGTTCTCTAAAGAATCTCTTATGTAATACAAATAGCAACTGTTATGTCATCGGACCTGTGATCGATATTGATGTAATGCCTAATTTCATTACCCGGGCATTGAACCGCTCGTAAAAGGTTAAGAATAGCATGATCCAATTATAATTTTGAGGGTAAAACATTGCATTACGTCATTTCACTTATCGAATATAATTTTTATGATAACTTAATATTATTTACTGCCTCTGTGGTCTAGTGGGCAAAGCTTTCGGCTGTGTGACCCGAAGCTCGTGGGTTCGAACCCCGCGGAGAAACATCAAGTTGTGCAATTTTCCTAGTTTAATTAGGCCATTGCAGGTTGAATCACCTGATTATCTAAAAAGAGATGATTCCGTGTTTCGAAGGGCACTGTAAACCCTTTTGGTCCCGTCAATAATTTTAATTTTATTACCCACTAATCCGTATTGGCTCCGCTAGGGGGGTTTTATTACCTAAAAAAGACAGGAGATGAAGAATCTGCATGGCTATCTCAATTGTTTTTTATTGAACAGGAGGCAAACGAGTATACGGTTCACCTGATGGTAAGCGACACCGCTGCCATGAACATTTGCAAGACCTGAGCTCCCAGTAATGAGTTTCCCACCCTTTTAAAGAGTGTACGCTTTTTTTTTGTTACGGACGCTAGGACATATCGCTCCGAAAATGTATCCAGTCGAATCTAATTACACAGATTTGTCGTACGGTATTTCTTTGTTTAAAATTATTTTAGGTAGAGGTTTTGCTTAGTTATTTGTTGATTACATATTCTCATTCTTTATATTCTAAATTGCTTTGAAATGCAACCAGATAGTTAATTTGATACTAATAAAATAACTAAGATATAAGCCTTCCTGAGAATACTTTATTACCTTCCTAAGATACTTGTAATCTCACAGTCTAGTTGGAAAGTTGTGTCTTATATATGGTATCCCGAAATTAAAGTACTTCTGCGATAAATAAATAGTAGTCAGATTTAATTAGATACTTCAGACCTTATAAACTCGTCCCTACGACTGCTTTTTGAAAACGTTACATGGTGAAATCCACAGAAAAACCTAAAATATATTTGAGCTTATGACTTTTAGTGATATTCAAGCAGAAATACGTTAGAGAGACTTAGTTATCTAGTGTATGTATTGCTTTATACGGCCACTCAAAGTTTATGTTTCGTTAAAATAAATATTTTACTTCCCTACCTCGCTACGGTAGGTGCAGGTATTTTTATTCCTTTGTGAGTTTTTCACAAAGAACAGAATAAAAAGCTGCGTGAAAAAAGGGAGCCTACAAAGTTTGTCTGCTTCGATAAACAGAGGCCTCGCTGTAATAAAAGTATCAAACAACTGTTAATATTTCAAGCGTAATGGGTATACTTGACTGTGAAATACTGGCGAGACAAGTCAAAGTCAAATATTCTTGAAAGCCATAAATCAATACTTACATAATTTAAGCAAGTGAAATCATTATAATGCTTGTATTCTGAAAATCATACACTAAGACATGACACTCTCTTTTCCTATCTTCAACATGTTTCAGTCTTCTATTTGACATAATAGGTTTTCCTATTTGGCGCTAGCTATCCGGTCTACGCTTTCCTGATCCAGCCTCCACTAGCGAACTTTCGCAAGACGTCGGTCTATCGCGACGGAGCGCATCCTACGCTACACTTGCCAATTTGGTCTCCAGTCTAGAACTATTTTTTTATAGAATAGTTTGCACGCGAGGAAATAAAGCTGTAGAAGATGCCTCAGTAAATAAAAAATATTTGTTACTTACTGCTGCGATCCCTCCACAGGCAAGTCGGGCGCCGACTCGCACTTGCCCAATTTTTTTTTACAAGCACCAAAAATAAACAATCCTTACTTTTTCTTGCTTGATAACAATTCATGAATCCACTTTTATTCTTATTTATTCAACAGCAGTAAAAACTTCGTAGAAAGGACAGATCCATTGCTGATAAAATAGAAATATGCTGACCGAACAATAAGGGGGACAAAAACCTCTATGATATGTTGGTCGAAGGTCAGGTGGTTGGTATCGCCTCACAGGTTTCGTGCTACTGTCAACGAATAACGAGTGTTTTCGAGATAAGAGTAAACTCGTGTACTCATAAGAATAATTTATAATAATCTTTTTATCTTTCTTGGCATATCAGAAGGTTTCCAGATATCGTGGATACGTGGTTAAGGGTACACGTCTTACTTGTTTTATTTGTAAAGGTTAGGTGATAGATATAACCTCGAAAAAATGTTTAAAATATTACTTTTAAGCATAGTTGTTCTTTAATACTGCTATGTCATGGTTAGACGTGTTTTTTTACTATCAGTGAACGAACTGAACATCCCACCACTTTATAACTTAAATAATAATAACATCCACGCTTAGCTGACTTGATTGGAAATACATAGTAATATTCACAGATTTCCCAATACAGGAGATGGGGCAAGCCGCGTTTTTAAGTGTGACAAATGTAAGCTCAACGAGCATACACTGGCTGCCAGTTTACGCTCTGTGTAAGTCGCGTCCAGACGCACGCATTTTAGAAGAAAATACCGTTTATTTCCAAAATGCCGTCCTGTGCAATAGTAACATGCCATCATCGCAGTGATTTAGTAAATTTAGCAAATAATGGAATAACTTTTCACAGGTAAGAACCGAAAACTTTGATTTATATAATTAAAAAAGGATATTTAAACGAATCGTCCGTTTTTTATTCATGAAAACATATCACTGTAAATTCTTTGTAACGATCTCGGTAGTTATATTACAATGCGGCTCTGCTAACTGTTCGTCGGTTCGCATTCATAATATGCGCGCAATGGTTAACTAACATTACTCGTGTTCCATTAGAACCATTATTCGGTAGTACGGCCCCTGACCGCGTCCGTTGGTACAAACGCCTAGTGAGAACCATTTTATCGACCCACCTATCGATATATCGTATGCAGTCTTGTATGGAAGCGGAAGGTTTTTGTTTATTATTTTACGTTTGTATTTTTTATATCCTCGATTCTACTAACAGTATTTAAGAAATATTTTGAGGCTATTTTATTTATATAAAGTTATTTTATCTTTTATTCGATATTTAAGTTTTGTTTAAAAACATAAGTACATAATAAGCGAACAAAGTTGATAAGAATCACGACGGCTATTGGCTTTTTATCAATGGCGACTGTGAACACGCCACGGCCATTTTTAATTTGTGAATGTGGTTGTAAGATTTTATAAAATAATGAACAAATGGTGATTTATTTTATAACTTTAACATTTATCATTATTATGTCTGCCCTTTTCTGAAGCTATTCTATAGTAATAGTATCTAATATTTAAGGTTCCCAGAAGATCAGCGTTGTAAGTTTTACGTTTATTATAACATGGAATAAGTAACCCTTTACAAGACAAATATTTATGTTAATTTTACCATATCTACTCGTACATACTCGTATCTGCCTTGGGTGTTGCTATTAAAAAAATATATGTTTTCATTCTAAACATTATCTCTTGAAATGTAATTAAAATTTACTTTCGCTGTATTGATTTTTAGCGATGATATGATATACATACGTCGATCGATAATTATAGTTCTAATAAAATGAATAAAGCTACGCGGCTTAATAATATTGTTTAAATAATATTATTAAAGTTCCTCAACATTATTAATACACCAATAATATATTTCATTTAAAATTAACATTTATTTCACGTAACCCAAAATTAACAGTAGGATTTTTTATTTGTATCTTCGTGCAGGTAATAGAAAAAGTATCGACATCTATCGATATAACGCTTCCCCGCATGGATCACCGCGTTCAAGGTGTCCGTGATTGGGTAAACATTGACCAATGACGAGTAATATTATTAAGTGTAAGTATTTTTAATGTGTGTGTGTAAGTTGAAATTGCGACATTGGTCTTCTTATAAACTTAGCGACTCGTCCGGTCTAATTGTTATTCCGATGTCTGTGGTAATATTTAACTGTTAAAGAAAAAACACAATTATAAGCCTGAAGTTGCCCTTAACTTAAATACGTAAAACACGACGTAGACACAGGGCAATTAATTAATTATATTAAGAAAAAATCTGCCCTCTCACTTCCATGTTGCTGTTCCTATAAAGGTTCATGTGATGTTCAGATATTATATCATGTAACTTGTTTATGTATGTAGCATCTTTGTCATATGGAATACAATAAATAAATAAAATAAATATGTATGCATTTAAAAGGTTACTCTAATGAGAAAGCTACTACCCATTCTCTGCTGAATATTTTTCAACAATCCGCCTCTTATAATAACGCAGAATGAGCAGCATTGGTGACATGAAATAGAAAATATACCTATCTCATAAATTATTTTTACCCTTAATTTTGCTATACAGATTATTCACTTTCCAAAATAGACACTATAATCCTAGACTAGAACACTTAGGTTACATAATAATTGCCATTTGTTTATAACTATTTCATGAAACTACCTATCTAATTGTGAATTCAGTAATGAAAACGCTGATACGCAATAAACAGGCGTTTCGTCTAAAAATAGATAGATCTGTTTGTGTGGCCTCGGAACGGCTCGACCCTCGGGGACCGGGGGGCGGGAGGGGTACCGACACACCCCATAGACATGATTTATTCCCGTATAAGATTTAATAAGACTGCAAGAATTTGAATGTTCTTTAAAATATTGTTTGACGGTCACATTATGTTTTTTTTTGTATACCGTTTATCACTCAGTTTATTAAGACAATGCTTGGCAGCATAATCAACTCATTCTGATATTGAAACTTTTTGTTCCCAATAAAATGCTAAAAAATTGTTTTGTCATTATCTTATTCGTGATACAAATAAGATCACATTATAAGATTAAGGTTCACCTTATATAACACCGTCGTTCACACTGCCATCTAGCTCCAATCCAAGCAAGGAACAATACATAACCATTATATGAATCAACAGATTAACATAATTTTGTACTCGTACCAAATCAGTTTTCTAAATTCATAACGTTTTTATACGAGTAATATACATAAAATACACATATACGTTCATGCACACTATTATTTGTACTGCCCAAAGAACCTAGAACATTTGGTATATTAGCTGACTTCTCACGACATCATGTATCTTCGTATTGTAGGTACTGTCTTAGTACACAAATATGAAGGATCCTTTTAAAAAAAAACTATATTTAATTGATTTTACACTCAGGAATGACAAGGATATCAGTACATGTTGGTATAAGACACTATGTTTGGTATACGATTTAAAACGTTTTTAAATTTGAAACCAACCTAAAATAATGAAATTTACCTTTCCATTTTCAGATTTCAGTATCCTCTCGATGGTAGATATAAAGTCATTGTATAACTCTTACATTAATGATAGTCATTTGTTTCTGTATTATTATTATTTTAAGACTTATTATTATAGGGTTAACTTGGCCATTTGAAAGTAATTGAAACTTGTATACTTAGTTTATAATGTCAATGGAACTTCATCTAAGAAATAATGATCTCATAATAGAGTGTAGCCACACTTATTAAAGTGAAGTGGAAAATTAGTAATTCCCAACGTGATGCTGGCAAATAGAAGTATATTTTAATGAAATTAAAATTTTTCACTTATCAAAATGTATAAATAATAACAGTTAAATCGAAACATTTTAAATGTAATTTCGTGAAGTAGTCAAATATAGCGCTTATTAATTCGCGCCCATTCAATTGCCTTCTATGGAATAAAATACTATTTCAAGCACTGTTCAGAAAAGTTTTAATATATTTAAATACTAAGAATTCATTGTGATGCTCAAATCTTTTATTACAAATGTTAGGACATTTGTTGTGACCTAGGTCACCTGTCGCCTAGATTCAGGTCAATTTGCAGAGTTCGTTCCGTGAATTGGTTTGACCGAGAACCTAATACTTACTGATACAGACATCAGTGTCCATTTGCACAATGACTTCATGTCCACCAATATATATTATACTTTTCAGCACAAATGGTTACGTATTTATTATGCGCACGGAATAAAACTGCGAGCCTTTTTTGAACACTATGATCTGGATATTTTCAGGCCTTGATTGAACCGTTTGTTCCTTGACAGGCATGTTCTATCTTCGATGGAATTGTCACTTACCATCAGGCATTTATTTATTCCGAAACAATAATAAAACATTGACAAAATATGTGAAATTTTATTGATACGTTAATAATTATATCAAAAAGCTTGCTCATTAGTTGATACCCGTAGCGCGGTCTTTTAATTAATTATTGGTTTCTTTATTTCATCAAAGTCTTGATTGATTCATTTAATTAAAACAGTAAGGTCTCATAGAATTATTTATCGGTAAAAAATTATAACTTTGCACTTGAAACACCTTCATATACATAAAATCCTACATTAATTTGAGATAGACTAAAGAAACAATGAGTCCAACAGATTCTGGTAAATGTTTTTTAATGTATAATATCAGTTCGCTCATCTGACGTTAAGTGATACGCCTGTCCATGACAGATGCAATGTCGGAGGAAACCAATGACTGTCAATAGTAATTAAATTTTCCATCAACAATACTCTAGCCTGTCGCCCGAGACGAAACCAATCTCCTGTTGCCAGTTATTAGACTAGTTACAGTTGTTCCCGAAACGCAGAAATGCGTAACACTTCGATTACGTTAAAGGTTTGGCCATTGAGTACTTATTATCTTTGAGTGCCATGTCATTCACCGTCAAACGATATAATTTTATTGTATGGTGATTTAATTCAATGAGCGATTAAACGAGTGATTGATAAATAATCAGGCAGTCGAATATAGCTACATGAAACATTTTACGGATGGCATGTTTTCTGGAAACCTTCCAATCAAGGTCCTGAGAGATTAAAACATTCATTTGATGTACCTTCAAAGTATACACGGGAATACAAACTTACTAACACAACCACAGGTCTGCTGCTGACAGGCAAACCCATGGATTTAATCATTGACAAAAAGAGTTTTTGCGTCTACAACCCGCTACCCTAGTCCAGTACGTGTTAGCGAGTCGCCAGAGCATCGTTCGTCATTCGACAGATGCTCGTTTAATGTAGGGACCCCTTACATCCAAATCTAATAAATTATATTATTCATGCAACGTTGGGTTTAAAGGATGCTGACCCAACCACTTATTGCCATCAAACTTCTTGAATATTCAACAAAAAAAGTGAAATCACCCTTTATGCCTACTCCAGATTAACTTTTATAAATGAATATATTTTTATATATTATAATTTGTATCTATCGCTTCACCAAGATATCAAACTTGATTACGATTATTTATATTGTGTGTATATATGTGATTCAACACTTTTAAATAAGTAAGCCGCCCTGAAGTAAATAGGAATTGATTCATGAAACTGGAGAATTAATAAGGTATCACCTATATTGAACTGTCGGGAAAACATTACTGAAATTAGAAATGATTGGTAAAATTACACAATAACCGTACTTACAACATAGCAATGTGTCCAACCGTCAACCAAGAGTGGAATAATAACAGACCTAGTTTGATACACAAACAGAACGTTCTTAGCATATCCCTAAATCCATACCCTTTGTTTTGTAACTAGTGTTCTACACACTAGCCCAAACAACCTTCCACCATACATATTCCTGGCATACAACTAAATCGCTTCAGGCAAATCGCTTGGAAATGCTCAAAATACTCGGAAATTTCAAGCCTCGAACAATACAGAAAGAAATAAATGAGGCGGAAAACAAATACACGGGGTTGCACTTATTCGAGTGCATTTTATAGAATACTTGGTTGAGAAGTCGACTAAAACAGCAATGGTTCAATTCGGGTTCGATTCTCGAGTAGTTTCTATGTTTTACATATTTTTCCAAAATGTACGTTGCTATTTTTATTCGTTGTATTGTACCTACAGAATAAGTTGCCAGCCTTAAACTGGAGCTGCACTGTGTTGATGTTGATAGACAATGTAATAAATATTTATTAATTAATTAGTTTTTTTATTTAACAAAGTGTAGTTCAGGACGGCCAGGATGCTCACCTGATGGTAAGTGATACGCCTGACCATGACAGAGCGGCATTGATTGAGACCAACAATTGATAAACAGTCATTATTCTCTTTCAACACCGCACTGCGCCCGACACCCGAGAATACAGATATTAGAGTCTTTTATACCCGGTAATTTTACTAGCTTCAGTCCCGAAATATAAAAGTGCAGATCATTTTATTAGGTAATATTATTTCAATAATGTCTTACTATAACAACTACACTTGATATCTTATTAACAACTAGCCAGCTTATTGACGATTTTGCAAGCTAAGCAGTTATCGCTATGGATAACTGCTCCGTGCTTGACGGCATGTTAATGTGTTTTATTAATTTAAAGATAACAATAGCTACTTATGATAAAATGAGCTGCTTGCTTTATTACTGATTTGTATTAAGAAAAGATAAAATTATGTTAAAATGAAACTTGAGGACGAGAAACTAATTTTCCGTTACCATGCCGGCCGGTAAACAATTGTCTACGGTACGATAGAATGCCAGCAGTTAGCAATAGTGCACTAAAATAGCCTTATCCAATTACCGACTCTCGGGTCCCCGGCAGTTTGCGAGTTCTCGTTAAATATGCAATCAGGAGGTACCTACCTTTCTGTCTGACGTTCCACACCCGGCGGGCATTAAGACCTACGCACACGGGAGACTTTTGATGTTTTTTTTAAAGAGATGAAATACCAAGAACAAGTTTCAGGGTAAGAGTCACGCTTTGGCACAAATGGGCCAACTCGACTGGAGTGAAAGCACGACCCGTTGTGAAAAAACGCAAGTGTAAGTTACCCGAGGCCTTAACCCCTCTTTGCGTCTTTTTTATCCGATTGTCACAAGAGGGTTATGTTTTCAGCGTATGTATGTTTGTGTGTTGTAGATTCTTTCCGCTCCTGCTGGACTTACGGATTGACGAATTATTTATCATATGAGATGTCGTTAATTTATCTTCAGTTGCGCGGGTGTCACTCGTGTATTATAAGTATAAAAATTCAAAATGGCGGATTCTGAACGCCAATTTTGTAAGTTTACAAAAAAGCATAGGTTTGTCTTTCTATTACTATTGTACCAGCTAAAAGTCAGTAATCGCGATAACCTAAGACTTACCTTTTTTTCAATCGATAAAAACACTCATTTACCTGTTTTAATAACAAACGAATAATTATTTATTCATTTGGAATTGTCGCTATGAAAACGACGATTAGCCAAGTAATTGCACAGACTACTTAATTAACCTTCATACGACCCCTTCAATAGTCTTTAATCATCATAATATCTTATTGTTCGGTAATAATAGTTAGTATACATGTGAATATATTATGTCTATGCCATGTCATCGTCATCATCTTATAGAGCAATCAAATTCACTGATTTCAAATAAATCTTGTACAGATACTTTCGAATCATTAAAAATCATTTAAAATAATAAAAACAATATATTAACATCGTTTTATAAAACCTAAAAAGTTGCAGAAGTCCGGTCAACAGAACTAACAACTGGACTACTGCTTTTGGATCTTCAAGAAAAGCCAGCATAAAACTTTTTTTTCGATTAATTAAATAAAACCGATAAATATTCAAAACAATTTAACTAAAACAAGGAGCGTTACAAGTATCAGTTTACATATATACAATTATCGGATTCATACACTATTTTTTTTATCGAGTTTTCCTCATCCCATCTATATTGCTTTCATGTTATTTTAATTAATAGGTATTATCAATAATAAATATTACAATTATGTTTCTTTTATTCATTTGTGTATGTAAAGACACTATATTATATATAATGTGTACGTCACCTAGGATCTGCCATAATATTAGCGCTGCATGCATGATATTAGCACTGAGGCATGTGAGGCAGGGACCTTTTGGCCACATAACTTTTAAAATAGCTGTATAAATTGTTTAGTACTACAATTAATTTAGTCAATAATGGTTTGTTCTTTTACACCGTGTTAATTTTGGCCATATTTTTCTTCTTTTTTTAATATATGTTATATAAACATTCACATACCATTATATCAGTTGACATCCACTAAGGAAATTAAAAACGTAAATATTCAGTGCATACTAAAAAGACGTACCAAACAGTTAACGGTATTACTAACTTAAACAGCGTAACGGAACGCAAGAAGCAGCAAACTGTGCGACAAAACGACCCGAGTCGACTATCAGTCGATCGTTTAATCCACGTTTAGTCTGTAGTTTGCGAGGGCTCTTAGAGTTACGCCTACTGCGGACGCTTTTTGTGACGACGCTCGCCTTCCACCTGAGTCGCTACCTACCTATTTACCGGCCAAGTATAGTTTGGAATGTTCAATTGGAATTCCTGTTTGTAAGACTCCTATTGAAATTGTCGCATAAAGACATTTGTAAAGGGCCGCTGTCTGTGTGTCAACGGCCATTACAACGACAAAACGTAAAAAGGTGTGTAAAAATTACTGTAACGAATTATTGGAACTGTCTTGCTTTCTATCTAATTGTGTTATTTTAGGTAGCTTAATGGCAAAAAACGGAACCCTTATAGATTCGTCAAGTCTGTTTGTCCGTCCGTATGTCTATTTTCTCCGCAACTATAAGCACTACACTATTCAAACTTTGTAAGTATTTGTATTCTGCGAACAGCTAAAAGGTTTTGTCAAGAAACTTGAAAAATAATACGTTTTGGTGGGAACCCCATACATTGAAACTGAAAAATTTTTTTCACTCTCTGGTTGTGTTGATTGATGACGTGATTTAATATTATGTAGATTTTCACAAAAAATATGGTCTGCACTGGACCGTCGTATGTCTTCTGAAAAGCCTCATATTACGAGAGGAATCGGGACAAAAACGCACGGGATACTACGATTTATGGTGTTTTAGAGGAGTTACCTTTATACTTTTATCAGTAATTTGAATGATATGATAAGAAAATTGAATGTAAATGTAAAACTCCCTTAATGTTTACAAATGAAACAGAAATTTTATTTTAGATATGGAAAGTTTTTGTTTTTTATGTCCTAGAGCGTCGGTAGCTAAATAGTGTGAACTGTTGCCTTCCGATCAGGATGGCGCAGATTCAAATCCCGCCACCAACCAATGTATTTTCGAATTTTCGAAAGTGTATATACGTTTATCCATGCTCTTACTGTAAAGGTAACGTCGTGAAGAAACATGCACACGCCTGCGAATAAATTCAAAGGATAAGCGTGAAGTCGGCAATCCGCACTGGCGACTAAGGCCTATACACCCTATACGAGTAGGCTCGTGCGAGGATGATGCTAATGATCATCATCATCAGCTCATTAAACGTCCCCACCGAGGGGAACGAGCCTACCCGTATAGGGTGATAAGGCCTTAGTCGTCCACGCGGGCCCAGTGCGGATTGGACGACTTCACACACAATCTTTGAATCTCTTCGCAGGCGTGCATGAAGGTTTCCTCACGATGTTTTCCTTCACCGTAAGAGCGTCGGATAACGTACATATATTTTTCGAAAATTCAAAAAATACATTGGTACGTGTCGGGATTTGAACCTCAGCCCTCCCGGTAGGAAGGCGACAGTCCACACCACTAAGCCACCGAGGCTAATGATCATGTATTTATTAAATATTCCTAATAAAAGCTATGAAACTTTTTACAGATTTGAGATTTTTAGAGTGATTTGAATGTGATAATAAACATGTTCGAATCATGAATAGACCTTTTCAAGTACAAAGTGAAAACTATAATTTAAGTAGGCTTTAAGGTTAATGCAATGAAAAGATTAATTAACGTACATTTTGTTGTACTATACTCGTATATGCGACCCCAATTGATTTAGTTCTGGAGTGCTGTAACAACTAGGTTCCCTATAAAAGTTTTTTTTTATAAAGTATTCGTTAGGCCGTGCTGTGGCGGAAAATAAAAATACAACCTCACTACACCTAAAGTTATATAGGTACAGCTATCTCAAATACACCTGCAAATCTTCAATATTATCGCGAAATCCTTCACCGTCGAAGAGCCGTAAGTTCAACTGTGTACCGTTACTGTCTGCTATAGTAGTAGTACTCAAGGACGCTTCCGTTCGAGACAATGAATTTAGTGTATAATGTATTTAACCCTTTTTTAAGACGTATGTTTGTGTTATGTTTTCGTTTAGTATTACCTTCATAACTTTATTTTTCATGTTCGTTAAAGAACTTCCGTATAATCATGCCATATATACACTCTTAAGGATTACCATTTAGCACAAAAAAGACTGCAATTAACTGTAAGGATATATCTCAATTGTAATCTGTTGTGTTGACCAAAAAACAATAAATAAATAGAAGATTAATATCTATCTGAGCGCTAAATCCTTTAAATAATAAAATTATCTAGCAACTACTTACCAACAAAGCTGATTTAAATAAAAGTTAAATGCGGTCGTACGTAGCACGGGGGGAAATTCACAACACACAATACATGAATCTATTGTCTACGCGCGTGCTACGTTCGAGCGGATAATGCATATTGTTAGACGGAAAATAATCGATCCACTCTACCCAACCCTAATCAATTGAAGAGTTATGGCACGTCATTAATTTATTTCTGTTTACGCTAAGATTGCGCACGGGAAACGCTCATAATGTAAGACTAGTCAATCTTTAAATAATTAATCTTAGTAGGAATAAGTCATTTGAAGTTTATGATAATTTAATAGTATGTAGAGTATACACGCGCACACGTCACACAAAGTATGTGTCAGGTAACCTTCCGCAATTTTGAAGCTCTTAACCCTGACTTATGCATAGCGTATCATATAGGCGTATTACAAAACGCGTCCCCTTGTTACGGGACGTTGGGCCTCCGATGCCGATAAGGCACGGAGGGTCTATCAGGTGATCGCTTTCATCCCGGCTTGACCTCCCGCCGTTGCCTCTGATACATGTTACGACCTGTTATATCCGTAAATATATTTTTACTAGGTAATATGTAGAATTTAGGCGTGTGACATGTTTTCTGAATTAAACTTATGGCTACTGTAATATTTTATTAAATATTCGCCATTACAGTAATGGTTTGATATGGTAGGTTTGAAGGGTGATATTATAGGATACTGTGTCTTAATATCTTTGCGCCATGTATTGACTACTTCACATAGATTTTTTATAATTGTTTAATACTGTTGGCCGTATATGACCTTTACACTTCCAGGGCAAGTAGCGAGCGCAGATGGCTCTCAGCCTTTAAAATATGTACACAATTTAAGGTATTGCAGAAAGCGCTGGGTAACCTAGTATATGAATGGGTAATCGGCTACAGGAAACCGCGACAAAGGTATCGCCTAGAAAAGGCGATAATGTTATTTAATTTTATGTATCTGATTTGATTCTTTTTTTATGCAATTTAAGGGCAAACTAGCAAACGACTCATCTGATGGTAAACTACGCCGTCGCCCATGTACAATTGCATTATACTTAAAGGGCAAAGAAATGCGTTGCCGGCTTTTAAGTGGGAACACGCTTTCTTTTTGAAGGTCGCCAGGTCGAATCGCTCAGAGAACAATTCAGAAGATAACTGATTCCACAATTTTGTCGTTCGTGGCAAGAAATTAAAACAAAAACTGTACTGTCGAGAACTTCCATTCATCTAGGTGGTGAGGGTGAAATTTCGAGGTTTGCCTCGAAGTACGGTGGTGGAATGTTGCAGCTGGAATGAGTCTGAATAATTTCTCCGAACACTCCCCATGAGATGAGATAGCGGATGAAAATTTGCAAATACAAATTTCTTAAGTTATAAAACAAATAAGTCCACAATGGTCAGTCATATATTTAGAATAACATTAATCTATATAAACAATGATTCTTCAATAATCACTCTTGTTACAGATTTACTTGAAAGTTATTAATTTACACAACTTATTCATTAAAATACCAAGGCCGTGATCATCACTCGTACCTCGTACAAAACACAACAACTAATTTCATAAACTAGCCGTTATATTACTCTTTAACCAATGCAAAATACTCGAATTACCTGAACCCGTTCATTACATCCATGTGAAAACCAATCGAAACAAAGTAATTGGCTACCTGGCGATTTGGCCGAGCAACTCATAATATTGTTTAGAAATCAATTAACGTGCATCCAAAACGTATAAGTTTATTGTGTGCTTAAGTATTACTCAATTGTTTTGTAATCATGTGATGTTAGTTTAATTTAAACAAATCGCCATATTGATTTAGTAGTCTCAAATTCAGATATCGATTCTAATTTATATAAACGACCTTCAAAGCTATTCGTAGACTGTGACACATGGCATCCAATTTACATTAATACTTTATACACATCAATAAAATTTAAAATGCAAATGCACTAGCCGTGTTATTTATTTGTTTCAAAGGTTGACAAATGAGCTATTATTTATGTAATCAGCTCACCTGATGGAAAGTGTCACCACCGCCTATGAACATTTGCAAAAGCTAGAGGTCACAGAGATGTATTGCAGGTAACGCATCTCTGTAACCTAGCTTTAAAATCTTAAAGTAAAAATACGTTCTCTTTTGAATGATGCTAGGTCTTAACTTAGAACAACGATCAACGATCCAAAATTACTCATAGGGATAAAACTGCAGTTGCTAACATGTGCCTGTGCAGTACTAATGTACGATATAATAACGTGAATGACAATTTTACGCCCCCAGTTAGCCATTTCATCGTGATTCCTAGCATGTTTATCATTGACAGTTCAAGATTGCCAATTTATCCTCTTACAAAGGTTGTAAATATCTTTATAAGTTGTAATAGCTCATATTCATTGTCTCCAATTCGAAGATAGAAGATAGGGACGGAAAGATCCCAAAATCTTTTAAGGTCATTTAAAATTTACCATGAATCGGAAAGTTATAAATCAGAGTCTGTTCTATTTGGGGGCCGAACTTTTCTCAATTTTCCGAACACGACGCGGCACAAGAGACCCATATAACACTCGCTAAGAACCTATAGACATTAAAAGCTTTAGTTTGTAGTGCGATGAGTAAATTAATATGAGGGAATTCATTTTTTATCTTTATACTAAGTAAGAAATATTGATATAATGAATAAAGAAGGAATGCTTAAAACTTAGGCCTGAAGAGGACTACCTAACATCTATACCTATAAAATTAGTATAATCAGTTATCGCTCAGTCAAAATAATATGACGTTCGAGTATTTCAAAAAAGATTTTCAAATAGTAGTAATGAGTGTGTATGTAGGTAATATTCTAGCTGAAGGTTTTTACTTACGATCTGAGGTTTTGTCCCTTTGTAATGTTTAGCTAGGGCGTTTTCAGCCTAGTGTATGTACTCTTACTTCTAACGATCTGTCAACATGTGCTTGACCAGCATGATAGATTATAGCCAAACCGTCCTCAATAATTCCGTTATAGATTGCCAATAGCCCAGCAGTGGTCGATTTACCAGCCGATATGATGTTGTACACACGCACTTAATGTAGTATTTATATCTGATGAAGTATTCTTTATATTGAATAAATCATTTTTACCTTAAAATTGTAGCAACCGTACTAAATTTTCAGAACAAAGCATAACACAATTTATTAAATATTTTTCAATAAATTGTGTTATGTAATAAGTTGTCTCTTATCTCAATCCATTCTCAGAACACCTCAGTAATTAAGAATGATGTTTTTATTTTTATTTAAATAAAAAAATGCGAACAAGTCAATTGATTTGCTTGTACATTCATTGAACTCCAGTGTTACGTTGCTAAATATTCCAGCTATTAATTTCAAAGCAAAGCAACTTCAATGCTTTTGGTGGAATCAATTCATCGTTACGGTGACGGGAATCTGGCGCAGTGCCAGCCAGGTTGCTGATCCCCAGCACGAGCGCCCACAAAAGATATATGATACGTTGTTTGTATTGTATAATGTTATGGACATACATATGTATGTCATAACATTTATCCGGTGACTGGGTTCAAGTACGCCTAGGAATTTACTGGGTGCTAGTTTATGTACTTGGCAAAGCTTGAGTGTTATAGGGAAAATTATAAGATGCGATGTTCTTTGTAAAGCTGTGCTGTGCTGTTCTTGATAAAGCTGTCGTAGGTTCAAGGACATGTAATTTTAATTGACTCAAAATTATGATGATTCAGTGCTTTGGTACACGTTAAACCTTCGGTCCAGGCTGCAATATGCTCTACCATAAATCCACGGAGCCCTATATTGGTCTGAGCCACTTTAGGGCTCCGACAACTCTGACACACTGTCGCTTTAAATGATCATCAATGTAGCTACCTACTCAATAAGAAGGAGACGGTAACTTATTTACCTTGGTAATAAGAAGACTGTGCTTAAAAATCTCGTTTGGAGAGGTCAACTAAGTAATAAGCACAAATGTGCCAGCTTACATCAACAGTCCACGTTTAGACAAACTTTCATTTGTCACTGTGGTGAATGTTTTATATCTACACCAATACAAATCTAATTTAACCTCACAACAAACGTAACTGACTAATTAATATATAAGCTGGTTTATTTACCAGGAAGCCGTGACAACGTGTTCGCTATACGTGAACGTAGTTAGGTATTTACACATATATACGTTTTTATTACGCAACTTACCTATCTCATATACCCACCCACGGGGTGTTGGCGTACGCTTCACATTTGAGCTTTTCTAGAACTTAATTAATTTCCAAGTTACAAATATGAACGTATATAGAACTGTACGCTTGCATTGTATATTATATAAAAGATAATATACAATAGAGTAAGTACTGAATTTCTTGCTGGTTACTTCTCAGTACACAATAATATTCCGAACCTGTGGTAGAATCAAATTTGACATTTATAAGTGTTCTTTATGATCCTAAATTGTGAATTGTGTGCTACTTGGATGTACTAGTCAATTTTGTGTGAAATGTACATATTTCATACATACTGTTAGTTTGAAAAGAAAATACCCTACGCAGATCTATAAAGCTTATTTTCGCAAGCAAACAATTCCTGAAACCGTTCCGCGATAATTACTTTATAAAACAGAAAATATTTATCCTATCAACCTATTTAAAATATTTAAGAAAAAGGCTATATTTTGGCAAAAACAACACGTTCCATAAACCTGCCTGTAACCTCCCACTCATCTTGGCTAAATGGGACGACACGAGACCAAAGCGGACTTATTCAACATAACCAACGTGAATGGGTTACTACGATTATTTACCTATGCGACGACAGACAAGTACTTACTTGATTCGTACGATCGTTAACAGAACTAAGGCTGTGATACACGACTTAGCGTTGTGCTGAATTGCTTGTATCCTACTTTTCTAATTAATATTCAAACATTGATGTAGTGAGTACAAAAAGGATCGTTTTTTGTCAATTTAACAAAGTTACCATTGAAATAAAATCTAAAATACTCATCACCTAATGGATTACATGTCAAATCCTCAAACTTTTGGGTGATGATTATTCAAACTTGAATGTGAGGTTAACCATAATGTCAGTTTTGTTTGAAATTGCTACTGCCTTTTTTATTGCGCAAACGTCTGATATTAATATAATACTGTAACGTAATAGTGTTGTAATTAATGCCTTTTAATACGCATAGAAATGAGTCGTTTACAGTGACAGATCCAAAAAAGATCTGTCAGATAACATCCCTATAGCAATTTGCACATTAAAATAAAAGCAATTAAGCCACACCACATTCATTAATTACAATAGGCGCGTGTCAGCCGGAGCGCGTTCGAACCTTTAATGAGTTTGTTACCGGCCTCCTGAAACAACTTTTCGAGAGCTGTCTATAGCTGATATTAACTTCATAAGTTGCTTTTCCATTTTCTGCTACGCAACACGTAACGCTTACGCAATTTATTTGGAAATGTTTGATTGCATAGGGAGGCAAACGAGCCGTCGATTCTACTAAAAGTAAATGAGACTCATAGACACTTGTAGCTCCCAAGGAGCAACGGTTGCATTCGACCTTTACAAAGAGGTAGAAAATATGAAATGTGCGTAGAGGGTATTAAGGAGCCATCAGCAAACTCACTCACTCGATAAAACAATGCAAACCATTGCCTTTCGCCACTCTTTTGTATCATTCCGATCAGGTCAATGCATTTTTACGGAACGTTTTTCTACTACGCTTACAATAAATTACATTTTTTGTATAGTATATTACATACATTGAACAAAATATGGGTATACGGGCACACAGAGAGTAGATGGTAGAATATATAACCGCTGCACGTTAACATTTGCAACACCAGGGGGCCACAGAAATGAGTTCAAAGCATTCAGTAATAGTTAGTCGATTGCTTTTAAGGATGCATATTGTTACGAAAACTTATTTTGTCAAAAGTATTGGTAAAATATTCTGAAATTCGTTTTAAAAATACGGTAGTGCTATTATGGAGCCATATCTCTATGCAAACGCTTAGATCCTGATCATTATCGATTCACGCCTCCCTTATTTGAATACATAGGTACAAGTGGGAGAAGCTGGTCCTGGGTTACGTACTGGATTGTCTCTGCCTAAAGGTTACAGCAATAATTTGAACTTAGTATATTAGTTTAACTTAATATATTTTATGACATATATTATTTGATTTGTATCATGCTATATTAGTATAGCCCTAAAATTATATTGTCACTAGCCATAATTAGTCTATGTTACTTCAATGAACAAAGATATTATGAAAAAATATATATACATCCCATGTATGGTCTGATTTTTCAAGTCGACAATTTATAATAATGTATAACATCACAGTTTAAAAACGCACGTCTTACTCTTAGGCCATCGAACGTTAAATTACTACTCTTAAAAGGTACCTCGGGCAACAAAAATGGTCGTAGCACACGAAGCCCATCTTAACACGACGTCTTAATTAAAATTAATTAAAACTACCATCAAACCGTTGTACATACTGCTGTATTACTTTATCTACGAGCTCAAAAATTAGTTAGAGGAGCCAAATCATCATTAAAAGACCCGATGTAGCGCAAACAAGGTACAATCAAAGTGAGAAGTAACTAGACATTCGAGATTTATATCTCGATTCACAATTATCATTACCAGGTATCAAGAAAAAACACATTCATTTCTGCATTACAAATATTCACATTGGATTGCGATGAGATCCATGCTCTATCAGCCCATCATTAATGTCATTGTTTAAAAAAACATGATTCGATTGCCTTTATCACACATTTCATCACAAAATTCGACATCGTATTCCAAGCGAGAATACATTTCATCTTACTGAAACAACGTCACTTTACGTAGAATATAAAAGCAATACCAAATGTCGTTTCTGTTTTAAATTATAGCGGTGTCAAAAGATATTCCATATTGAAGTAAAAGCCCATATTATAGTATTTAATGGTAAAATATTTTTCCTATGGAAGATGTTCAGCTACTTCTGGTGTTGACTGTATTTTAATACGGCAACAATGCACGACGTCAAAGTTGAATTTAATTTGCCCCTCGTAGTGCGCCACTCAAACAGCTGGTTCAGAAAGTTCTCTCGGAGACTTGGCGACGCACAAGTGCATACAAAGATTGAGGATGCAATTGCGTATTTGCTGAATGTGAATTTGACTTAATCATAATTAAAGGTCTTTATTTAACCAGCAAACATGCTCTAAAATAACGTGCTGAATTATATTCAAACTAAGCAATCATTTTGGGACTTTCGTTAACTCCGAATAAATTGGAGGAATGTTAACAATTACAATCGGATCTGCGTTAATCGTGACCAGCTCTATCACTGGAACTTGTATATTTGGTAAGCTATATCGCTATTTTAAACAAAAAAAGAAAAGATTGTACTATAGGTATCTACTTAACAATGAATAGATAGATATACGAACATACTGAGTACCTTTTTATGTAAACATACGTAGTAACACCTACATCAACATGTTCATCGTTTACAGTAGTGTACATACTGTATGTTTGCAATCCTAGAAATCATACGCGGAACATTCAGAAACGGAAAAAGACTAATCTCAATACAAATACGATTCTCAAATATAATGAAGACTATATCTATTTCAACCCATTTTAGCTATTTGTGGCAATAAACACGCTGTATACGGCTACTTCCTGTTTATTTTAATAAACTATAAAGTTAAGCATATCAAACATATTTTATTTGATTAAAATCCCGCGAGCGTCACGAACAAATGTCTGTTTATTAAAATGTTTAGAATACGCAAAGAGAACCTCTTATGCGAGTTGTTTGACACAATATTATACAACCATTTCAACTGCATCTCGGAAATGTTGCAAACATTTATATACGAGTATTTATATTTGAGATTAATTCAAATATCTTTTGAAGAAAAACTTGCGCTCTTTTTATGAGTTTAATGAGATTTTTTATATATTTTAGTGGTGTTGTTTGAGACGTGACTTATACAATGCACTCTATTAACTCATTGAACGCCTAAAATCTAGTCACAATAGAAAATCTAATGTGTCTAGCGCCTTAAGGCGTCATTAGCTTTCATAGGGTCAACTATCAAACAGGAGTTCATTATCATGTGTGTACTGTGTTCAATGTGAATACCCCATAATATGTTAGTTTAACATTTATGTGTAAAACTTATATAACACTGAACTTTTCCAATTGAAAGCGAGGAATCCAGACACAATGGGATTTATTGTTTCTGACGCCTTTAGGTGTCATTGGCATTCAAAAGGTTAAGGCACATTAGTTTTTAGGCTNCCCTTCTGTTATATGGCATGACAGGTGCTATTTTGGTATGGTACATGAAAAACAAGGTAACGTCCCCGACATTCACAAAATATTATATATGAATAGATGCCGATTCATTACTCGCTAAAAACTGAAGCGATTTCGTAGCATGTCGTAGCACATAGCGTGCTACTACGAGTCGTAAATCGTAGCTGTTTTTAAACGGTTAAATCCGAGTAAACATTATTAGACTACGAAGGCGCGGGTTAAGTTAGGTAGAGTAAAAATGTATCTCCTGCTAACATACTCGTAAATACTTAAAAAATGAAACAAGGATTAAAATAAAAATCAAGAGAACCAAGAGAAATTTAAACTGTTTTATTGAATATTAGATACTTGTGATATTACTATCTACTACGTACTGAAAATTCTAGCATCTAGGAAGTCATAACAAAAACGTAAACAATCAAAACAGAGTTTACGATGATGCCTTGTGAGAGGATTGGGATTATTGATGAACAAATGAAAACAAACTTCTTTTTATGTATAGTAAGTAGTTTGCTCAAACTTTGACACAGATAACACATAAGTATGTTGTTTTATACTATTTTGCAGGTTACCTGCAATGTTTAACCAATCTCTGAACAATCGGACAAAATGTCTTTCACTGTATGTGCGCTCGCCATTTCGGATTTATCTGCTGTAACGATGTCGGCTTTGAGACAGATCGTTTGATGGTTTAAATTTATTTCTGTATAAAATTGCCTGATTTAAACGAAGCAAATATGCAAGTAATGTTTTGAAGTGGACTCTAACGGTTAAACGAGGAAGTTTTCAATTTTGATTTAACCATACTGCTAGATATCGTGGCTAAAGATAGCATCGTCGTTACTCCTTAACCATGATAAGTGGGATTGAGACCAACGGCTATTCAGCATTACATCAACAACTTAGCGTGCCTTCCAACTACAGAGGAGCTGAAATTTATATTTTTACTACCCGACTATTTCGATAGTTGCTTAACTTGCTCAATCATAGACGGAACGCACAATATTAAGTTAATTAATAATAATAGAAAAATGGAAAAAATTTGGTTACTTTGTTCCGTGGAAATGGGTGGGGCGCGAAGAATAGATTTGTTATGATTGATTGTCTCTTCACACGAACGCCTGTTAAACAGGGATAGGTAGCCAAATATCGCTCTATGCATCGCTCTTATTATTTTGACTGTGTTAACCTGAAACTATTTTTTAACATTTCTGTCATGGCTGACGTATCAATTTCAGGTGGGTGTAATTTATAAAAAGTACACTTACAAATAATACGACTACACTGAAAGATATCTAAAGGTCATCTGCGTGGGACCTTCAATGAAAACATAATATCTGGGCCTAAACTTAAAGGGTAGGATATTTGAAGCAATCAAAGAGGGAATGACACAAAATGTCACAAGTGGGCAAATGCAGTTATTAATATATCGGCAGTTTACTGTACTAATTTGGATAAAAGAGGTGAAACTGTTTTTTTGTATGAAAATTTCAGCTTGGCCCCTGGTGGCCCAGTGTGTACCAAGTATAAATACGCACTCTACAAGGACTACTGCGGTTCGTTGATTAAATAATAAGGGCTGAGGGCTCGTTATGTTCACCACTTGTTCAGCGAAGCTGCAACGGCAACAGAAAATAAAGTTTCATAGAAAAAAGGCATTGTCTACTTAGTTGGCTTTTAAGTAAGGACGATGGTGGATATCTTTATCATCTTTTTTAGTATTGATTGTAACTTTCATTCAAACTCAATGTTGGTCCATATATAAATTATTAAGGGGGTGAAACTGATTTTTTGTATGATAATTTTAGCTTGACCCCTGGTGGTCCAGTACTCGTATGTACCAAGTTCAGGGGTGGAGTGGATACCAATGAGCAAATATTTTTTAAAGGCTGAGGTTCCTAGAGCGTTCAAAACTGTATATTCTTTCATTATTTTTCAGCGCTTTTAAGGCGGGTCAAATGTTACCACCAGCATATCTTTTCCCCAAACATTCATGACAGGTATCTAGCTGACCCCGTGACATTCTTAGCTGAGATTAGAGTCCACTCTAGAATGGCCTGCATTTCGTTGTTTAAATAATAAGGGTTGAGAGCTCGTTATGTTCACCGCTTGTTCAGCGAAGCTGCAACGGCAACAAAAAATAAAGTTTTATAGAAAAAAGGCAGTGCCTATTTTGCGGCTTTTTCAAGTAAGGACGATGGTGGATATCTTTATCACCTTTTTCAGTATCGATTGTAACTTTCACTCAAACTCAATGTTGGGCGTGGTCCATATAAAAGTTGGATAAAATACTGTTTTACGAGTGTTTTATGTCACGACTTGAATCGCGTGACAAATATTAGCTACAGGGCATGATGTAACGTTCATGCAACGATGTGTGGATCCGAATGGGTTTTGAAGAGCGTAAAAGTCACGTTATGTTCACGTATAATGTTTTATGTACATATATTTTGAGGTTTATAAGCTGAAGGACAGAATATTCAGTGGAGGATGGCTAGCAACACTCTCTTTATAGGTATTTCTATCTCCAAACCATTTGCCAAGCTATGTTACGACAAATCCCTTAATTATCGTGGAGAATGAACTGGATTTAGGGCCTTAGTCCAGCCGTGGACCCAAAAAGAAATGAATGTTTACGGACTAAACTGAGCAAATATATTGATTATCCATTTGGTGTAATGGTTGCGACATCGGCTACTACACAAAGGGTTCCGAGTTCAATCCCCGTGCAGTAGGTACAACAATTTGTGTACATGAACATATCTGGCTGTACTATTATTTATAGATTCAATTGAAACAAAAAATCTGGTGGTATTATGTATAACGTAAACAAACGTTTCTTATATAAAAGACACCAATACCTAAGCAATCAATACACGAGGTAATAATATTTATTAGGAATAAATAAAAATGTTGTGATTATTATTAAAAATTGCACAGACAAGGACCTCGCAAAAATATGTAGCAAATTTGTGTTTGGGGAAGAGAAAGTTTTTTTTAGGTCACAGGTCTTATAAAACTTAACAACTGATTTCCTAAGTGGTTTCCAATGTTGCATCAAATCCGCCAAAGGCTGTCAATACCTTTGTTATCGCAAAACGTATTTTCTGTTTACAATTAAAACTCTTATTAGCTCTGTGGTTGGTATGTGAAGCGGAAATTGCAAGTTGGTGTTTCGCTAAAGGCAAATGTGTATGCTATGAACATTTGTAATTACAACGTTGCCCCGAATAAGCGAGTCCAGTAAGCCTACATTTGATATTATATTCATATGCTAAACACTTTATGATTATTTAGTAACAACAAGGTTTCCTTATGGTGCAATAATTGATTATACAAATTGTTCTTAGTTAACAACAGAGTTTCAATAAAAATCACAAATTGTGTGTTTGTTATCGTATTTTAAAACTTAAGAGTTTATAAAAGAGCGTTTTCTCCATATAAACGGCCAGTAATGCACGTATCTGGTATCGCAAATGGTTGGATTGGAGATGGCGTTTTCCATTAGTTGAGCCATTTATCCATTTTTGCTTACAAAAAGTTTATTTTACATTTAATTGAAAATTCAATATGAATCCGGCTTTTATTATTTTCTTTAATTTCTTTTATTAAGTGGTAACTACCAGAAAAAATTTAAATTATTAGACTTTTAAAAATGGTTTTCTGTGTCAACCACTTTATTAAGAGAATCATCTCAGATCAACAATTGGGTCCTTTGGCAAGGCTGTTCTATGTTAAGAGGCTTCAATTTTATTCAATAACGATAAGCCCTGGTTTCTTTTCTATACTTGCAAGTAAATACTTTGAGGCTTATACGAGTATCATTGCAGATATTTCAGAACTGTCATTCCATAAACGATATACGTACGTAGCTTACATAAAACATGTTTTATAGTTAAGTTGTAATAATAGCCCGTCCATTCAATTCACTTATATCAATAACATGGCTTCTCATTATAAGTCTACAGAACATGAAATCATTGAATGCATGTCTTTATTGGCGAGACATGATATAGCAGTGATTTTTTACTAACTGTGATTTGATGAATTACTTCATCGTCATCATCATCATCAGCACATTGAACGTAACCGAGGGGCACGAGTCTACCCGTATAGCCTTAGTCTACCACGCGGGCCCCGTGCGATTTGGCCGACTTCATGCACAATCTTTGAATCTCTTTGCAGGCGTGCACAGGTTTCGATATTCGAGTAAAATCCCGAACCTTTTAAAATATCTCCATAATTCGCTACCTTTTATCATAGCTAATAGTCATGATTAAATCTGACTTTAGTGCGTATGTGCGGTTAACAGCAATGCATTTGGCGCACAGTCGCGTGCATCGCGCCGTACATTGCACAAATTCATCACTCATACTCCCCTGGCACCGTTATCGGGTTTCCGATGGCGTGTGCTCGGGTCCATTTTGCCTGAGCGTCCATCACTCGCAATCTATGCTAAACGAGTTGAATAACCTGGTTAGCTGGTGTTATTCTAGACTTGACTGTTGCTGGTAAGCCCTTTTTAAAATATTATTTGTTACTTAGTGTCATATTCAAACCTTGGTAATGTTATATAAAATCGTATAGTTTATCATGATTGTTGCATCTACTTTGTATACCGTGTCCATTTACATGCTCTATGCTAGACTCGAAGGTACCTTTGGATAAAGTCATGGCTATGGGCAGGCTCTGGGAAAACTATATTTGATCTGTCTACTTAAAGAATAATGTTGGGAAAGTAATGATAGTTATACTCGTAGATAGCTTGTCGCACAATAAAAACCATTTACAATTTTAATTCATTTTGTACCTTTTTGTGACATTTTAGAAGTCCAAAATACTCATAATGTGTTAAACTGGAAGGTAATCTGGCTACTATTGATGAAACTAAGTGTAACTGTTAAGTCAGGAACAGCCAAAACAACTTAACGCGAGTTTAACTTCTGTCAACTGTCGTCAACCGTGAGCTAGTGGCTCTTTAAATGGCAGTCCTCATTGCGCATTCAACGGAGCGCGCACCCATTGAATTTGTATCAACAATGATTTCGTAGTGTAAAAACAATTGAATCTGATTCGATGCTAGCTGCCCGTCCTCGAATCGTCGCCCACGCAAAAAAAATCAACGTTATATATATACATATATTTTTACAATGTAAGTCTTAAATATATATATTTGCCGTGTGATTAATGATGATGTCCCTTACCTGAAGTGTTCTGCGGTTGCAGTAAATGGTGGTAAAAAATTAAAAACAACTTGTCGATTTAAAAAATGGGGGCTACCAAACTACTACTACTAGTTCAAAATGGTTAAGTATAACATTTTGAACTAGTAGTTCAACTAGCTGGTTAAAATTAAGAAAAAAAATGATGAAACGTATGAAAATTACATGTAACAAAAATACTATATAGTTTGATACCAACACTTTTGGGAGATCCAACGCACCAGTACAGCGTAAAGCTTATAGCGAATCCTTTCATGGCTGTCATTGACTGTTAAAGCTAGCTTAAAGTATGTTCACTACCCCGTACCTTATTTTTTTTTATTGGATAGATTTTTTCATTAGGCTGATTGTCTGTTCAACACACCGGACGCGATGCGAGCGCAAATCACTTACAGGCTTAAAAAAATTGGAACTGAGCTAAATGAGTCGTAGAGGTAATAGGCACGTATATAGCAAACTATTCATAGATATTATATTTCTAGAGGCTTGAAACGGATCTATTGTTCGAATAATTAATGTTGCCGATTTGTTAACTGCAACATGAAGAGTGATTGTATTTAGCAGGAAAGCGAGAACTTTAATTAATTTGAGACACTTCCTCGTGGAGGTTGTTTGTATACGATTGCCGGCATATAGACGTTTATCAATTTGTTGACCGTAAAGCTATTCAAACATATTTGCTAAGTAAGAATAAAAAAGCGTCATGAGCTATAAATTTTAGCAAAAGAAATTACTGACTTAATTGGAAAGTAAACTTTTCATTTCTGGCCCCTTACCTTCTGGTGAAATAATGGGGGTCTCAGCCCCTGTACAATAATTTTGTACTGAGCCAGATCTTGCATTCTACAAAAACGACTTATTGTTTTACAATTTACACAGACTAATTGCTTAGTGTCGAACTAGATGGTGCTGTGTGAATGTCAGTAGATATAATTATATTATTTATTTATTTCCATGATACTGCAACTCTATGACACTAAACTGTAAGATTATCAACTGATACATTCTAATAACATTTGTGTAATTGAAAGAATAAAAGATTCAATATTTGGATGTGGATAACGATTGTTAAAGGTGGTTAAAAACCACGCAGCCAACATTCCATTTATATTCCAAAACCAATCAATGACACAATCGCCGGAACGAAAGTGTCTCATGAATCTTTTCTCTCTGAAATACGTCACCTAACAATCAAGTTATATCATTAAATTAAATTCTCTCTAAGGCAAACCGAACCTATTTCCATTAATGAGGAATGTAAGTCAAGTTTATGCAAAACACTTTCAAATGCATTCTAATGAAGCTCCTTTGGGATCAAGTGGAAATGAGAACAGGAAAAAGTCTCATTCGGAGGCCACTATTAAGCTCGAGCTTAGTAAAGAATAAACTAAGAGTTGAAATCGTCCCCGCGAGCTTCAAATGCCGTGTTAAGGCATTCTAGAAAATTCTCACATCTAAACTTCAAGCGACCAATGTTTTTTATAATGCTACGTTTTATCTGCATTTTAATTTTAGATATTTTTAATAAGTTTTAGGTATGTACTGTGGATTCTGTATAAACTACGTATAACAATATAGTGCAATAAATACGGATAAGATATTCGATCAAGTGGACAAAACTTTTCAACAATCCTTAAATCTTTTTACATACAAGTTGAGTAGGCTCTATTCCGTTTTGGCCATAGTTGAGTTCTCGCTTGTTTTAGTTTGAAGTAATATTTAGAGAAAAATAATTCATTACAAAATGTAAGTAACTTGTCAGGAAGTTGGAATTGTAATGTTTATGTTCATAGTCCGAGTTAAGTTCATACGTGAAGACCATCAAAATTTTTTCAGCTCAAACTCGAAGGTCCTCGTACATATTTCTTTTATGCTGGTAAGCTGATAGGTTAAAAAGATTTTACGGTAGATTCCTTGCTTAGGTTATAAAGTGTTATATATTACCAAAACTAATGTAATATAAATAAAATAACCAAATAATTTAGCCTTCTGTTTACTTCATTATAAGTATATTAATTAGACGTCCAGCAGTCAGTTACATTAAACAGAGTCTCTCACAATAAATATTGTTTGCATAAATTTGGCAACTGGCCAGATACTTTTTTGAAATTGATTTTTCTAAATTGGCCGCTGATGGTCAAGAAAATTTAAACGTTTAACCAGGAAACGCTTTATTAATTGTTTAGTTCAATTTAAAATCTTGAAATTGATTTAAAACCTACACTCTATTTTCCTTGAACCTATTGGAGCCACTATTCATTAACATAAAAATAAATAATCTTAAATTATAATTCTACACATACGACTAGTCAACCACACATGACGAAAAGGTTTATTTTGCCACACTAGGGCATTTGATGTGAACACATATTGGTTAGGATAATTTGGTCTCACTCCGATGGACACAGAAAACATCAAAGATAAGGTCCAATTACTCGGTACATGAACAACAATTCCCTTATTAAAACCCGATATCCATCGAAAGTTATTGTGTGAATCAATTAGAGGATAGATGCGACCCATTAAATCTACGATTAATACAAAAAGCCTTACGTACACGGTGTTATCGATACTGAAAGCCGGTTATCTGTTATATTGTTTTGTTTTTTGATGCCGCGTGTGTAAGCTTTATTTCGTTTATACGCAGCTCAGGCGTAAATTGCTTTATAACTTAGAGAACATTAGATTTAAGTTATTAGCGTAGTTAATTTTTCGGAAGAAACAAGATATAGAAGAATAAAGGATGTCAATTTATCTATCATCATCATTCATCACTGTTCATTCGTCAATTATTTTCTATATCATACTTTTCAGGAGAAACTTAATTTTCTTAAAGATTTGCCCTAATTATTTTAAAATCTACGAGATTGGTGCGTATTATATTATGACTAGCTATCCTATTACTGTGATGTACAGGAACATGGGCTTTAGAAACAGAGTCTTATTTTGATAGCTAACAGTTAGTTAAAGTTATCATCAGGATAACATATTAGTTTTTTTATGTATTATAAAATAATATGCAAATCCAGGCACCATTTAAAGATAAACTTCATTTTCTAAATGTTAAATTGACTATATTTCGTACAAATTGCTGTTATTCGTCTTTATAAAATATCGTCTCCGCAAACATAACGAATAAACTTTTTCATTCCGACAGAAATATAACATAAGCAATCGCATAAATATGCAAACCCGACCATCCGATTGCGTTTTTACAAAGCGATACCGAAACTTAATTACCTCGATATCAAATAAATTTGCCATAATGCCGGTCTCGGAAGCACGGTAGACAGGATGTCGTGCAGTTCTCGGGTTTGCGGGTACAGTAAACAAAAAACGTAATAAACCTGTAGCGCTGTTGGAAATATACGATGGAGTATAAACTGGGCCGATGTAACAGCGATAGACACGTCACCTCGGTAGAAGTAAACCGTAAACTCGTATAATACGGTCATTAAAGCGTTGACAGTTTTCGTTTACGCATACCAACGATGCGAAGTACAATTTTTAATAACTGTTACTATGTAGTGTGTGAGCGATATGTGTTGTGAAGCAGTGGAGATCACAAACTCAGGCCCGTATTCTGGAAATATAAATGACCAAACTATTGTTATATATCTGTGGTTTCATCAGTGTAGAAGTGGGCGTCGAAGCTTATTTCCATAAATCCTCTATTTGTGCTCAACAGCATCACTTAAGAAACCTGCATACAAAGTTTTAAGACATCCAGTTAAAAATAATTTCAGTTTATACTATAGAATCTTTCTGCGTTAAGAAGTTGCTGAGCATTGTTTGTTATTCACTTTGCAAAGGATGGGTTTTATTTTATTTTAGATTGTTTGGGTTTATAAAATAAGTACTCATATAAAAATACGTATTAAATGGCAAAAGTGAGTAACAATCGCCAAATAAAAATAGTATACATTTTGAAACTCAGAATCATTGTTAAGAACCTACATCATACTTTACATGACAAGTATCACTTGAATATTCAACTATTGTGTAGATCAAAGAGTAAATTATTTCCTTTTATTCGACTAGGTTTAAGGGAATGATGTCTTAAATATTAACATAACTTATGGCTTTCCGTACGTTTGGTCATTCGTCCATATGTCCATATGTTACACATTCACTCAAAAGCCCGTAATAAGTTCATATAACATTATTTTGGAAGCATATTTATCTCAAAACTATATTAAATCTTCAAAGAATATTTTTAAATAAGTAAAAATAACAACAAGACAAATGTAGATGACATTTGTCACGTTGTTATTTTATGACAAAATTTGGAGCTACAAACCACAATTTCCCAAACGACGATAAATAAATAAATATCCACTGACATTTACACAGCGCCATCTAGTCCCAAGTTAAGCGTGAAGCCTGTATTATGGGTACTAAACAACGGATAAATATACGTATATACATTTTCTTTTGTAAATACATACATATTATACATAGAAAACACCCAGACCATCACAAACAGACATGTTCATGCACACAAATGTTTGTACTGCCCGGGAATCGAACCCGGAACCCTTGGTATTGCAGCCGACCTCTCAACCGCAACACCAAATGGGTCGTCTATAAACATAAACTATAACTATAAACATCAGATAAATGCTTTTCTCGCATAACCCAATAGTGTTAAAAAGCAACTAGCTCTTTTATCCTACCACAACCGATTGGAATCTGTAAAAAATATAGTAATAAGACTTAAATGTTAAATTATCATTAGTTAAACACATAGTACCGGATAATGGCTCCAATACATTTCCAGTCAACTTTTCGTTTAGAACAGACTAATCGCTTGACGATAGAAACTCCCGCGTTCTAACCAATCGTTGAGCGAACAAAAACGTACTAGACATATCCTAATTTTTACTTATATTTCTTGGCTTTGGCCCAAATAAAGTTGGCGAGATAAAACTGAAGTACCTAAGGGCTACGCAGCCCTCGACTTTCAAAAGTTGTCCCAGTGTCGATTAAATTAAACTATTTGAACTTTGCAAGGACTGTTTGTGTTTTCATGTGGGTAATTAAATTTGCACAAACGAATCAATCGGTCTATTGCAATCAATCAATTTGATTGATTTTCTTGCCTGTAAATTCCTGGTAAATTTACTGAATTTTCCATACAAAATCTGGTCTAATTTTGACACACTTCTGTTGTCAGTGAGACTCTGTCCGTATTGTTTTATGCGTCCATGGCTGGTTGATTAATCTCACCAAAACCCTTTAGTTCATATTTTCTTAAAGACTTCTTTTTTGTTTAAAAATATTATTTTGTTCCATATTATATAATAAAATAACCCAAAGCTGAGTCTCTGTCACTAAGAGTTGATCATTAGCTATGATGAAAGGATTGAATAATCTTCACAAACTGCTAACTGCTAACCATAGTTTGTCCCCAGCTAAGCCTTATCCGTAATAGATAAGCCGGCACCTACAATAATATGTCCTTGCAAACTTAAGATGGTTTACTGTAATTAATACGTTATTAGGAACTCCTCGAAGGCCGTTGGAAGAGGGCGAGTCACTTGAATAAATCCCTTCAATAGGTATTGAGAAGCGGAAGCTGTACAAGTTCCGCCCACGATACATATTGCGTATTGAACAGAAATATTGCTATTTTCGTGAAGATTAAGTAATAACGTGTACTTCTGAATACTCGGAAACTCTTTGAGTAATTAATGGTATGAAGCTGTGTTTTATTAAGGTTCTTTTATATTTTAGGTCAAAAGGATATTAATACATAATTTGCCCATGCTTTCAGAAATCAATATAAATTGTGTTTGTGATATATAAGCGATTAAAGAAACATTTGATACATAACCATTCCGAGAAACTCTCTTTTTTATTTAAAATAAATTACTTATACATTATCAATCGGATCTGGGGGCACGGCAGTGCCCCTGCCAAGTCGAACACTGCCGTAGCATCCTTTACAGGATCCATTTCGCCGCATTTTCAGACCCCAATTTGAGGACCTTTGGATAATACTAGAACACTGAAATTTTCGTCATCTAGTAAGATACTATAAATCCAATATTTCAAGTCTGTAGGTCATTTAGTTCCGACGTTAAGCGAAAGCAAAGTTTCGCATTTTCGACTGATAGACACTCACTTACTCATGATCATCAAAATAGAACTAGTACTTCCCATTAACTCAGAGAGCTGAAATTTGGTACAGGGTTAGGGTTTAATGGCTTCATAAAGGGAAAACTATAAAAACTTGGATATTCGAAGATCTGGAGTACTTGGTGACCCTGATGAGATAACGAAAGAGCCTAGCCAAACTATAAGAGATCGACATACCGCTTTTAAACAACATATATTCAACATGGTGGGCCGCTTCATCCGATGTCAAAAATCGGAGGCACGGTAGTGCCCCTGCCAAGTCAAGCACGCTAGACCAATACAAACAGACATGTTCATGCACACAAATATTTGTACTGCCTGGGGATTGAACCCGGAACCCTTGGTGTAGTAGCCGATGACTCAACCATTACACCCAATGGGTCGTCCAATATTCCTTTCAAGTTTCTATAAAAAGAAGTGAAATCCCACCAAAAACATTCTGTAAAAAAACTAGCCAAGTCTCGATGGAGCTGCTTGTTTATCTCTAAATAGTAATGAAATCAAGACAAAGACGTGCCAAGTCTAAGTTTCGTTACCGCGATAACTTTATTATTATGGTATATATTATGGTATCACAATAAAATATAATTTGATTAAAAGCACGATATTCTTAACATTCATGGCGTTCAATAGCTTTACTTTTGCATTTCTAGATATTTACTCAGATTTTATTTCATATTAAAAGAATATTGTCTATGTATTTGAATCGAGAGTACTTTTATATATAACGTTAATATATAAAAGAAAAGTTCAAGAAGCTATAGTACACCAAGGGGTGCAGATTTATTTAGTGCAGTTAAAACATTTGTGTGGTTTACACACCCAGAGACATTACATACTCGCAACTATTTATCAATGAATAGGGAGATAGAAAATCCAAAGATAATATGATTAAAATGTGTCAGCTTCGCGTCGGCCACGCTACATCACGGCTCGTTACTTCTCGGCGACGTCATTCCTTAACTATCGATCTGCGGCAGCGAACATATACCAAAGTCTGCGACTTAGCAACTGAACTCACGATAGATCAGATTATACATATTAATAAACTCTCACTTAGCAAACAATGTTTAACCGTAGTTCGTTTTTATCACGTGTACACCGAGTATTTTGCGAAGATTTCCCAGCTGACTGTAACTGGAGTCAAGTGATACCAAATCGCTTTGTGGTTTGATTAGAATGTTCTTTGGATAAAGAAGTTGCAAACAAACAGAGAACTCAAGTCTACAATTCAAATTAACAACGTCATTTAGCCGATATCGCTCTGAGCTTGAAGACATTGTCTCTTTGAAATAGCAACATGGCATTCAATTTCAGTTTACAATATAGCAATCTATTTTGGAATATAAATTGTCGCTTCCACAGAATTAGTATGGTTTGCCAATGGGCAAATGTCAAACGTTTGGAACCGTCGCTCGTTTTCAACCGATTTCGTATATATGAGCCGAGTGAAACCAGACCAACTATTTAACTCGATCCAGTCAAACTACAACAGAACTCGTTTAGACGGTTGTATTTTAAAGTAAGCTCGGGGAATGGCGCTGACGTCTTGTTTACGATTCGATTTTAGCTGAATCAGGAATTGAATTTGAAATTGTATATGGATTTGCATTTGAGCACATATATCTACATAAACTGTTTCTTGAGTTGCTTTGAAAGCATATACTCAACAATGATTGAAGTGAGAATAAATTGAGTTTAGCACTATCCATTATTATCGACTCCAACTTTTGATTTGGTCATAACTAAGGCTTATTGCTTATAAAAAATGATTAAATAAAACTAAGTAATCTTGATTGGGTTTGGAATACCTATTTAAATAGTATTCCAAGCAATCAACCACAATTATAAGTAATTTTGGTTAATAAAAATATTTTAAAACTATGTATGAAAACAAAGGAAACGTTAAAAACGGGAACGTGTCACGTAATGAAAATGGACTTAGGAAACGAGATCGAGGTCACAAAGTCGCGTCGTATATTTTTGAACCGTCAACTTTGTTCGTGTATTGGTAAGAATCACGGAACTGTCAGCGGGTGATCCAGTTTTTTCATAAAAAGGTGGTTATTTGTAGCACCTTGTAGTACGTATGTCAACTTGTAGATAAGCCGCCGAGTTAGGTATTCTGTACCTTTCAGTGGGGCACGGTCGCTGATGAGCTCCATTGTGGCGAGTCGCTCGTCCGGTGAGGGCAGCTACACTCTGTAATAGATAAACGAATATTTACAACAATGGCCGCAGTGATGTCACCGATGTTGCCATGTGCAATATTTAAATTTACGAATATAGGCTCAAAAATGAGAAACGTAACGTAATAAATTCATATTTAACTAGATTATACAAAATCGATTGATACAATGCCGATACAATTAGTAATAAGAACTTATGAATGACACCGGTCCAGTAACTACAGGTTAATAACTAGGTATTTATCAAAAACTCAAAACGGATATCACAGTGCAGTTGGTATTTATGACATGAAGATGGTTAGCCTCGTTTTCTGGTTCAGCCTGTTTCAGCTTCAGCCGGCTAGAACTTAATAAAATCTTCGTAACAAAATTGGAACCTTGTGATGGGTTATGGCCCATTACCCCACTGTTGTTGGGAAAGCCTGTGCTCTGTTGTGAGACGCAATACGCTATTACAGGGAAAATCTAAATTACCGTAAATTATTGTATTACAGTTAAATTTTTAATAATATCAAAGCCTTACACGTAAGTGAGTGCCACTTGCTAAGTACGAGTAGGGACGTACATTTACAGTGAGTGATTTAAACCCGTTAGAACTCCAATGAAACCATAAGGCGTTATGGTTAATTGATTTCCTATTGTAGCTGCTAGATAGCTGGTGTTCAATAGGTTAAAGCTAGATCAGAGTAATGACAGATTATTATATAGAAAAGCGGGTCGAGGATGCCTGCAACGCTAATACTGTTATCCACAAACAGACGTTCGCAAAGTTTGAATTTTCAAAAGAACATCTTCCTCCCACATTAGAATATGAATTCTATATATTACTCTAGTGGATACTCTCGATGTTTGCGTGGGTCCGTCTCTATTTTATATGCCCTCTTTTGTGAGATTTTTAAACTCAAACGAAATTGTTATACCGAACAATACTCTGAAAATAATAAATTGTGATTGTATAAGTACCTTAATTAACTTAGCAACAGATTTTTTATTAACTAAACCATATTGCTGGAATAAAAGGGCCCGCCGATGTATCCTAAAACAATATGTTTCTTCATAAAGCATTTCAACAAAAAAGGAAACCTTTTTAAATATGCACAGGGCGCTTCAGGGTTTCGCCATTATTAATTTCTAATTTTATGAGCCATCTTTATACAAAGTTGTAGATAAATCGGTCTCAAAACGGGAAATTATTTAAATTAAGTATAACACATACGTATAATTTTCTATGTATGGTAATAAAGTGTATACCACGGGTCTGTTCCACGGGTCCCCACACGCAAGGAAAAATGTTTCCGGTTCGACCCTGAATATCACATAATTACATTAGGAATTACGTACTCAATATTCATATTTCAGATGTCCCGCCGTAGCAAATTCCATAACAAAACACGTTTTCATATACAAATAGCTTAATGTGCTATCACTCTTCAAACGGTAGTAAATTTCCATTTTTCAACAGATTTTTTAAATATTCTGTAGGTATATGAATTATAGATACAGTGTATTCACCATTCTTTATCAAATGAACAACAAAGAGATTGTAAACTTGATACTGATACTTCTGGGTCCCACCGCAGTGCCTAATATCACCTGCGGGCGTTATTCACTTCGTTGACGTCAGAAGAAGGCAATATAGCTAGTCAAATATCAGTATTTGGACCAGGCCAAAGAGACCTTAATATCTATCGTCTCGGGTGACGAGGATTGGGCAGTGTTGACTGAAAATGTGTTGGAATAATCTTCAGTTATCGGTTCCTACAACACTGCATTTGTCATGCATATCACTAATTTTCAAGCGAACGATGTGATGTTATGTTTAATTAATAACATAAAAACACGGTTTCCCACCTACTACCACCTACCACATTATTTTCCAAGTTATTCGTGACATGTATTTCTCAACTCAAGGTTATTTACGTATATTCTTGAGTCCCAAAGGGGTAGTCAGGGACAAGGCCATCATTGTATATAGTAACAGTCCCAGCTTTACAAAGAAAAATACATGAATCGTGATGATGAGTGTGAGCTTGTCGCCGGGTGCGTATCATTTTGTATGATTTCATTTAGTTTATAATACATTGCTGGCTAGGTTACATTAGAACTTTCTTGATTTAGGACACAGCAATCTAGGTACTAGCTTCAACCCCGGACGCAGCTATTTCAAAAATATCTCAATATACTTAAGGATCAGATCTTTCCTAGTTCTGTTTTGATATGATTGCTTAGGGAAAACATAGTGTAATATACTTCTGAAACTCGACAACTTCGCGTGCTATAGTTATGTTTTTGATTAAGTTAGGCAATAAATGAACCTAGATACAGTTAGGTTAATTATGATAAAAGTTGTCATTTTCACAGGGATCCCTATTCAGGGATAAATCACTTCCTTCCTATAGTTGATAGTTGTTTTACTTGACCCGGTAGCGCCATATCGACGGATATGCGTCTGGAAGTACACTGGCTTCTTTTAAGCTCCTAGTTACAATGCTAATGAGGATAAGGTATTAAAGTTATCAACAAAAATACTATCCCATAATTAAATCTTAGTACAACCGTAATATGGAATTTGTACAATATTTATAGAATCGTTAGTTTCTTAATTTAATTGCACTTTGATAACGTTTTTTTATTTTAACGGATATCTGGCGCAAAATGGGTTAGACCTATGTCCAGTAGTGGACTGCGATAGGTTGAAGAGAGAGAGAGAGAGAATGTTTTTTAAAGCTTCGCTTGAGCTAGATGATCTCACTCGAGAAAGTTCTTCTAATAAACTCGTTCTAAGTTCCTGCGATACAATTTATCAGAACCCAAGGTTGCTATTTATGTTAAGGATTATCATAGCACAGATTAATTAAGGTAGTCCCTATTATCAACTATATAATAAGAAAAGCTTTTAATCTAAAATTAATCAAATCAGCAAACAGTAATTCGGTTTATGACCGGACAGTTAGGATAATTAATCTGATGACCAAATCGGCTTAGCGACCACACAGGGCGGTATGAATAATAAACCGCTCTAAGCGCTGAGTGACGGCCCAGTACAAATGTCACTAAACATTTGTTTAATATTTTTTATCATTATCTCATCAATAAGGTCTATAAATAAAACTCTGCTGGTTAATGTTAGGCGGGCTGTTGTCTTATTAGATGATAGTAAAGTTGATAATGTTTATATATGTTACTTACGTCTAGGGCAAGTATGAGTATGGATTTTATTCTCAAAACCAGTGAAATTTTTATCTTTTTGAAAGGGACACACTTCAATCACCGCAGAAGATATATTCAACAGATACAATTGATTTCCTATTATGTCTAGAATACAACTCTGGCAGTTGCAACAGAATATGCGCAGTGTCGTGCATATTTTCTTTCTTTCAAATATCCATCTTAAATCAAGAGAAAATTTTGTCATCCAAAAATAGTCGGTGTATTTTTATAAGTTTAGTTTATTTTTTATTATTTCAGAAAATCTGAAGTATCGGATTCTGCTTCATAACTTAATACTCACGTGTCACTTACTTAAACAATGTCCCATTCAGTCACGTAAAATAAAAGTAAGCAAACACGTCACTAAAAATAAATAAAAACAAAAAATGTGTAACATTTAATAAATACTACCACGCGATTCAGACTTTAGTCCATAATACCAATTACTTTCGCTAGGTAGCTGAAGAAAGCTTGATGAGTATAACGGATGTCGGGGATATCTGGTGCAAATCAGGAAAATCATTTATCCATACTCTAAAAATGAGATCACCCTATAGCCTAGTGTCCAGTGCCATGGGCGAGTCCGACTCTCACTTAGCCAATTTTTTTAACATGAAATTAAGTACTTTTTACACTAAAAAGCACTTAAAGTCTTGGCGGATATTGTGAATAATTGACAAAGTTAATTTAAATGGTTGATTTTAATGGTACTAAAATTAACTTGAGTAAAAAATTTACATAATAGTGTCGCTGATTTTATCAAAGGTTTGCTATCAATTATTACACCTACCTAGTTTTTCTATTTAACTTAATTGCATGTTCCGCTAAGCATGAAAATTATAAACCGACTCGCCCCAAAGGAAGTAAAGTTTCGCCCCTTCCGCTTCTCCGTTCACGCAACATGGCCATACTTCCGGCGTTCTTAATAGAACCCTATCTACATCAGCATCGCGAATAACAATTTGATGCTAAGATTACAGAGTTCCAAAGGCAAAAATTAAAAATTACAGCATGTTTTTCTATGGTCATTATCGTATTGTAACACTACAAAAGATAAGTGTACTATATTTTGTGTTCTGTTATTTGTGTCCTTATTTTAATGCCGTGAATAAGTTTTATTACAATTACCGAAAATAGCATTTTCCATCATCGACACATGTTAATATGACACGAGCAAAAAACAAAAGTGTAGACTTTCTGCTGAATATTCGGCAGATTTCTTCGACAAACTGATTTTATTTTATCCGAAATATATTTTGTATTCGAACAAAAAAGTCTCTAAAACGGGATCCAAAACACTAAGACTCTGGTGTATGCGCGGCATTGCTAATGAACACACCTGTTCAAAGGGTGCTGCGCTGACAGGCTTTTTTTCGGCAAAAGCAAACATGTCATAATGGCACAGACGCTTTACAAAAGGTTGCATTCGCCCGATGCTACGTATTCGCCATTGCGTACCCAGTTATACACCCTAGGTTTTCATTTTGTGCATCCTCTACTGGACTAAAGCCTTTTAATAACTTCCATGATTAAGGAGATTCATACACGATCTGCCACGCTCCAGAGTATGTAGGCCAGATGTCAAAGCCTCGTTCGCTATACGACAATATACACTACATGGAAGTAAATTTTGCGCACAATGATTCAGAAAAATCATACATCCTATACATATAATACGTGAGGACTATTAGAAATAAGAGAACATCGAAAATCTATTGTCAGACGCATGCTCTTGGCATTTAACGAATGACGACGGGATATAATATGATAAAAGATTAATAAAGTAACTTTCATCATCATCAGCTCATTAAACGTCGCCACCGAGGGGCACGAGCCTACCCGTATAAGGTGATTAGGCCTTAGTCGTCTACGCGGGCCCAGTGCGAATTGGACGACCTCACACACAACCTTTGAAATCTCTTCGCAAGCGTGCATGAAGGTTTCTCACGATGTTTTCCTTCACGTAAGAGCGTCGGATAACGTACATATAATTTAGAAAACACATTGGTACGTGGGGATTTGTACCTCAGCCCTCCCGGTAGGAGGGCAACAGTCCACACCATTGAGCCACCGACGCTCTAAAGTAACTTTAATAATTAATAATGTAACATAATGTTTCGAGTACCAATAAAAAGCTAATTAGTTCAGGTAATTGGTGTACGAGAACAGGATTTATGTTATAATTTTTGATCAACAGAGCAACTACCTCTGACGGTTGTAAGAACTCGGTATTACGAAATACGTCACTAATGAGCCACCTTGCGCGTTCGCTGCCTCGAAAAATATTCGATTACAATGTCACTACATAGTATAAAAAGTTGCTTTTTCTGTCCCTAAATCCCTATGTGCGCTTAAATCTTTAAAGCTACGCAACGGATTTTGATGCGGTTTTTTTTAATGGATGAAGTGATTTAAGAGGAAGTTTTATATGTTTCCATCAAATAGTCAAGAAATACTGTTATTTTTAAGGTTTCTAATGTGATGAGGACGTAAATAATTTTATTTTTCCACTTATACATTGCAAACGCAGACTAAACTACAAAATTTATCAAAATATGTACTAAGTATTATAGAAAATTGAAAAGATTACAGAAAACTTCGCGATAGCATATGTTTATCTTATGGATATCCCACGATAAATAAATTTGTCATTTACTTTTTACGACAAATAATGTCTAATTTTCAAAACGATTTTAAACAATACAGCATTAAATCATTATCCAATTAAATACCTTAATACATGCAAATAATAAATTTCATTTCATTTCATTATTGTCTTAATATAGATTTATATGGCCTTGTACAGCACAATTATTATTTAAATGAAAAAATTCCAAGATAATTTACAGATTTAAAAAATGCGAGATGTAGCGCGACGGGAATTTTTGAATTTAAAATTGTTTTTCTTTATTTATTTTATTTTTTATTCTTGCGAACTCTTGGATGACGGTATGTTTGTACGAAAAAAGAGAAATATAAGTAGCGAAGCATGCCATTTGTCATGAAACTGTATCCGTACCTCATCTATATCTGTATTGCAAAGTTTAAAAAGGAAACTTTCCATCACGGCGGTACTACCAACTTAATTACATTTTTCCAACGCAATGAACGTCTGTTTTTGAGATGCAAAAATGGTTGTAATTTGTATGGTGGAAAACGTGAACATAGTAGCGGAGGCGGATTGAAATTATAAGTCAAGGCTATTTTAACCGGGCATCTTTTATTGTAACCAATTCCTACTCTACAATTATTAATACTATAGGTACTATTTATAAATACATTGTCGTCCACGCAACGGGCTTTTTTGTATGCAGGGTTCCTAATAAACTTCATTTCCTAACGGTAAATCCGTCCCAGAAAATGGCAGTAAACCCTTTTAACGAGGGTTTTTGAAGTGTCTGTTAAAACTGGAAACGTCGGCAACCCGCGAGAAGCCTTCGTCAGAGAGTGCCACTGAGCCCTCGTATTTTGAGTCCCAAAACATAATATTTTATATAATATCACAGATTAAGTAAATGCAGAAAAATGTGGGTGAACATTTTACAGTCCGACTTTTCAATTACAAAAACATGAAACGTAAGTGAAGTCGTGTTGAGACATCAGCTTACTAGTCGCACTACTAGGCTATGTTTACCTCAATACTTAATTTTGTAATCACGTCACTCGATTTTTATTGAGTACCCTATATAGAGAAGAGAGAGTCAATTTCGAGTCGATCGTAATCGGTACTTATATTGTGTTCACGAAAAGATTAAATTTGACCCAACTTCGCTCAATGTATTAAAATTTTATTAAAATTAAATAAATTTATTATTATTATTATTATACAACGCCAAACTCGGAGTTTGGACCCAGCAATTAAGCGTAGACTAATGAAGCGAGTCTTACTCGCAGAGAAGTAATCATCGGTTACCCGCTCCTGTTGGCTTAACCTCTGCTGGGCTGACCGCGGCCCAGTGCCATTGTTGGCTTTCCGACGTCAACTCATTAACGGAACACTAATTCAGTTCATTATTCGCACAAATGTTTAGTAGGATTTAACGGGCTTGATCGCATTGTTTTCAATACAGGCTGTATAATCATGAGATATGTAGATTAAGTCTGCCAATACCGGTCTTTTCGATTCTTTGAACGAAATGTTGAAGCTTATTTATTGTGTTATTCTTTTATTTATTTATTTTATTTGGGATGATATTTATATGCAGAATGAGAAAAAAACTCGGGATAAAAATAAAGAGTAAGTAAGAGTAAGCATATAATAAAATTTAATATTTGACATTGACTAATGTCCATATCTTTATCCACAAAAATTAAATATTTACAAAAAAAGTATATCCGTTGTTTAGTTATTTATTTATTTATAGTAACTGCTGCAAGAAGCACTTTCATTCGAAGATGTTTTACCTGTAAGGACGTTGTCGGATCCAGAAATATCAAAGTCCGGGGAGACGCTCACGCCAGCAGTTCGGTAGTACTCTCCAAACTTATAATAACATTGGATCGGGACTCCATCCGAGTGTGCAGTGCGCTATATCATTCGTTTCCTTGTACAACGTAGCCGCTTTGATGGAAACTTTGAAAGCTCTATCGAGATTTCTGAAAGATTCAAACACGGGTATATTTGTAGGTAAAGCAACACAATTTGTGCATATTCCACCACATTGCTATTTAAACACAGAATGGTAATATTTGGTGTATTGAAAAGATGTATTTGGGCATAGCTTGCATGATATATGTTCTTTAAGTGCCAAATAGGAATTCCTACAACGGGAGATAGATATAAAACTTGTGTAGGCATTCGGGGATGACCTTCAATATTTTTGGCAAATAGTTTACACGTTATTGGTGAAAACAGCCAATATCCAATAAAGTAATGATTATATATGAAGAAATTGTATATTTGTACTGATTCGTCCGAAAGTTACTACTACAGATACGATTTAATTAAGGGAAACCTTTTTAGGAACAGTTGTATAAACTCTTAGGTCAACAATAAACTGAATAGATCACGAAGAAATATCATCCAATAAATGTCCGAGTCGCTTGACACATATGCTGACTTATTGTTATATTCATAAAAAAATATATACTACTATGTCACTATGACATATAGCGACCGACGTGATTATAAATGAAAAATTGCCTAACAATGGGCACAATTTTTCCGCGGACACTCGTTCACATCGCGTTGACCACAAAAATTAGTTTGCTAGTATATAGTTTCTGGGGCCATAGTCTAAATCTCAGACCACTACTCCAGACGTCATACTCGAATAATACGTTCGAAATAAGTAGCGAAAATTGAGACGATGAAATAAAAGAAAAAGACATATTCCAGTAAGAATGATGTAATACCCAATCTTCCTCCTCGTCTATCTAGGCGAATGCCGTCGAATATCTTGGCACGAATATAAATGTGATCGATTGAGTAATCGGGGACACAAAACTCGAACTTAAACTATTCAATTTCTCTGATAAAGACCTTATACCTCGCTATCATAGTCTATCCTTATCGCTTGAATGTCAAGGTGGAAAAATAGAAAATATACTGCTTATAGAAACGTTTTATAAATACAAGAATATTGTAATATTGTATTCATAGAATAGTGATAATATAATTCTTTATAGAACCCTGCATTAGGCTATATATCATCACGCTACGAGTAATAGAAGCGGAACAGCAATGAAGAATGTTTCAAAATCGGGGGTATTTTTTCTTACTTGGAGCTTCTGCTGCGTACGCTGAGTAAACGGTTAAAGTTTCACAAAAGTCATGTATGAGAGAATTGTTTTCCTTTTAAAGGTCTACAAAAAAGTCCGCGACTGCATATGTCTATCTTGAAGGTTAGCTCACTATAACATATTTTTTGCTAAAAAAATTCTGAAATTAACCCCGAAACCTTTAAAGTTGGAGGAAGGGGAAATCCTATATATAGTGATAAATTAAAGTACCGTGTTATCCCGAATTTAATGCGAGCGAAGCCGCGGGCAAAAGCTAGTAAGTCATAAAATGCAACTTTTGGTACAACATATCCGAAACTGCTATCTTTAACTAATACTCTGAACGTAAGTGACAAGTATTCGATAAAATTAAACAAATCTCTTTTGAACACAACACTACATTGTTTTAAGTGTACTTGTGTGTATGCACAAAGTATTTTGAAATACGAGTATATAAAGCTGACACTGAACATGTAACTAGATGACTTCTTATATTAATAAACATATACTCCTCATAATTCATATGAATATATAAATAAAATAAACATGAATTTATTACTTATCCAGCTTACATTTGACACAATAGTATTACTAAGACATCACTGATGTACGTGCCAATGGCTATTTTTGAGCTTTCACCTTGCTACTATCGATTTTACGTTTAACTTACTTCATCGCGAATGCAAGGCGTATCTGTTAGGACCTATACTTAGTTACTGGTATCCAACAATGATTTAACAATAAAACAAAAGACTTTATAAATTCAATGTAAGTATATTTCAGCCTTTTGTACCTGAAGTCCCAGCTATGTAGTCAATTCATATCCATCCATAGGGCACTGGCGTTCCCAAACAGTATACCTGTGTGGTGGGTGATTGTTTTGTTGGATGGAAACAGCTAATATCCTAAGAATGTAGCCTAAATATATGTGTATATCCTTAATATTTAAACAAAACTTAAATGCTCTAGTGGTCTGAGCGTAAAGGTTTTTATAAGTTACGACTGCGTGATCTGGGAGTCATGGCTGCGAAACCCACGGGTATATTGTAGGAAGCATGCATCGAATTGTAAACGTTTTGCCTGAAGGAGAACTATTAGTTACACGTAAATGCCTATAATTTAGATTTGAATCGATTATCCATATAAGGATATTTCATTATAATATGTTACATGAGTAGATATGGAGATGGAAAAGGACCGCTCTCACAAAGAGGTTAAGTCCCGGTTCTAATTCGCGCAGTGAGCTCCCGATTATCGTCCTTTGTCGCCGCTCAAAGGGCCACTTAAAAAGCCTAGTTATGAACTTCTCTCGCTCGCAACTCTCAACGTTTTTAATAAACGACTCTCGTGAAATCTTTTTAGGGATTCCTGAAATCTTTGAGAGTTCATTTGCATTGTAAATATTCTTCAGTTAAACTTGCCCATAAGTAATCGGTTTTATTTTAATCAGTTTCCAACAATTTTGAAGGGATTGGCGGTTTTTTCTTTCTCATTGATTACCATTTGTCTTTGGTATTAATTATTATTAATTTTGCTTAATAGAGGCCAGTCACTTTGATTCCTTTAAGAAAATATGCATAGTAGACAAATTTAACATTATCATCAGGTGAAATTACGAGTGTAAATATCATTTTTAAGTGCACATGAAATGGAACAAATGTTTACGTTGATTTAAAAGAATATGTTGTTGTTGTATGTTTAGCAAATAAAAAAGAAAAGACTAAGATAGCACAAAGTAAATTCTTGGTCTGAATCCTTTTACAATTGCACGATCGATATTCAATGGGCATCATCGTCGAATATACGTTTATTTACCTTAATATTTTAGAAAACATTATTATTTTAAGAAAATTATATTCATGATCCTAATTATGCACTTATAAACTGTAAAACTGTGTCACTTTTAGTTTTGTTTAACAGTGTCGAGGAATCACTGACACTGAAAATACAGTATTTTTTACTACTTTCGATGTCAGGGTTCACCTTTTGCTGCAACCATACATTGTAAACCCCAAACCTTAACTATACCTGTAATGACTTACTATGTATAACACCTGGGTTATGAATAAATGATTATTACATTTACAGATTTTTCAATTACAGTAGTAAAATATGCTTTTATTTGCTTCGAAACATTACAATAATTGGATCGAGTATGAAACCCTCACAGGAATTTACAATATAATCGCGATATAGTCTATCTCTAACATAATTCCGTGCATTTTACTTAACCAAAATCTAAGCCCATAACGTCCAAACAAAAAAGCATTCATGCGTCTGTTTGCAACTTGATGATTTAACGATACACTTGCAATTCTGCAAAAACGTAACAAGATGGCGGAAACGTCGGGGGCACACGTCTCCTTTGTAGTGGCGCGGCTCCAACGGCAAGAAACTTCAAGACATAAATGTTTTTGCTAATACCAGGGCTGGGCAGGGCAATACAAAAACCGTTCTTGTGAGTTCACGATAAATATGAATAATGAGTATTTTATTGTAAGTACTGTTTATTTTGTATTTACATTTGAAAACAAAATTTGAGTCATATCGAAATATAACTAATGATAGAGAAAACTTTAATTAACGTAGTTAATTTTTTTTTCTTCGTCGGTTTTCATCTTCAGAAGTGTACGACTTTTTAAAATTAGATTTAGAATTAGGTCAAATAAGGCAAAATAGATAAGAACCATATAAGATAGATAACAACCATAATTCATTATATAATATTTTTTCATACAGCAATTCAGGTAGATCCCATAAAGTTGAATGCACAGTAAGTATCTTTGTAGTACTCTTAAAGTTTGTTGTATAAGTCGATCTTTCTTAAAAAATAGAAACTCATTTAATGTTTCCACCTGGTAAATAATTGTTTATGGAATACACAACTTCTCTACAATAGACTTATTATTGTTTTTTTTTTTCGAGATATGATACGAGCAGTTTAATGTTTCTTGTTTATTTTTACAGCATACAAACTACAAAGTCTTACGTTTTCATCATTTTCATTCATTATTTTTTTAATACCTCATCTTTGTATATACTACCAAATATGAGAGTGAGGTCATGTCATAAAAATATTCTGGCGCCATAGTAAATAAGCATGTTCCGAACTATTTCGGAATTATTGCTATTAGGTGTATTAATTGCATACAAACTTTATTCAGTTCATATTGGAGACTTCACGGTCTTATGAAAAATGATCAAATTTCCAAAAAGCTTTATAGTTATCCTATTGTCTCAGTGACCAACATTTGTCAGTAAAGTTGTTTGATCTAAATTAAGTCATTGTTTGTTAGTGAACTATAAGTATATATTTTTTTGATACGACTATAATATTAAAAATCCATATAACAATAATAAACGCGATACAAAAAAAAATCATTTGGTGACTGAAATTTTCAAAATTAAAAAAAAATTAACGTAACGTTCCTATTTTGAGCTGGAAATGCCAAATTTATTTTTTAATACCGACGCTGAGGTCGCCTGTCATCCACAGTGTCAAATGAAACCAGTGCGTATTATATAAGAATATAGTGCCGTGGTTTGTGGTGACATAGCCACAGACTCGACATTAAATCGATATTACATTATCCTGATTGAAATGTTTGACTCGGGTCCCGAATACACAAAAGACGTGCGCCGTCGACACGCCTCCAGTTTAAAGCTAACTTCAATGCTAAATCGATTACGCGACAATTGATACGCAATTCGAATCGGTATTTTATTATCAGTGATGTCATTGTACACGCGTTATGCGTCATAGAGTTACGTCGTTCGAACGTCATGGGCTGATAATATGGATGATAGGTATCTGGTTTCTGACGTTTATAAACTAACGTCATTCGTTACCAGCGACACTTTTGTTATTTGAACGGAGATGCTTTATTTGAATCTGCAGGCTGTTACTTTGAAGGTCTTTCCCGTCACCCAGGATAAAAAAAAACAGCAACAAGTGAGATATTACTTGAGAATAACACAGCTCTTTATTATTGACATTTTATTATATTTCAAACCGTCGAGAATTTTTTGAGTAACGGGTTATTTCTTGTATCTATGAACAACTGACACAGAGAACTTCGTTCGTACCGACGACTTTATATAAATTAATATATAGAAATTTGCATTTCTCAATTTTACCTTTATTATTGCTCCAGGTACCAAAATTTATTTACCTATTCTCTAAAAAGCTGTCTTCACAGGTATAAAACGGACATATTTTTCTAAAATAAAAACTACTTTCAAGTGTTATTTTCCTACATTTTCTTCCTTCAACATTATTACCATTTTCAACCATTAACATATAGTAACATATGTATCATGTTAATTCATTTAACTACAAACGTACGTTACGTAAATATTACGAAATGGTTGGTAAAAATATTCTTTCATATTTTTCTAACAATGCTTATCCAAATATTGACGTTTGTGCGTTTTACTTACAGGGTATCCTTAAGGCAACTCAAGTTGTCACTCACAATCGAGTAATGGGCGTTAAATTAACGCGTAATCCGCATACATACCACTGGGGGTGGATGTTCACTATCAAATTACAAATGGCCAATTATTTCACACAAATATATCTATGTAGAATCGCGTATTTGGATAGATATCGAGGTCAGCAATAATAGGTGATTAATTACTAATTTTGTGTACGAGTGTGTCTAATCAAACTTTGTGCATTTGTATGTGGTGAGTTTCTAGTTTCGTAATGACAGAAATGACTGATTTTCAATGAAGATGAAGAAGTACCGAACAAATGAATTATTTGGAACTTGAACCAACACTCAACACTAGCATGCTAGTCAGTGCGCAGCAAGTGACATCGCAAAAAAAACTGCTGACGTGCAGTTAACCTATATTGTGTCCCAAGTTATTGCATCTATTATTTATGGAAGCAGAGACTTAGATTTAGACAGATAAGTATTTCATGCTTTATCTTAATAATATTTATGCTCAAAATCTCTCAGCATAGCTAATTTAGGTTCAACTCATCTATGAGTGTTTACCATCCGAATTATACCATCATAGGATACCATCTGAATTATCTGATTTTAAATATACTAACTGTTTTAAAATATTAAAAGAAAAATAATTCAATACTTTCTAATTCCCTTTACCTCCTAGTGATCAAGTATATGAAAATCCTACAATCGCTGCTTGATCCTGGTTAGTTAAGACTTCCAATCCCACTGGGTACATGTTTGGTTAGAACTTGGCAGACATAATCTCCTGTTTGTCAAAAAATTTTAGGTTATTAACAATATGGCGATCATTGTATATCACCACATCCGAGATTATAAAGTCGACACTTTTGCACTAGGATTGCTCTTATAATGCAATATTTCATCATCATCATCAGCTCATTAAACGTCCCCACCGAGGGGCACGAGCCTACCCGTATAGGGTGATTAGGCCTTAGTCGTCCACGCGGGCCCAGTGCGGATTGGACGACTTCACAGACAACCTTCGAATCTCTTCGCAGGCGTGCATGAAGGTTTCCTCACGATGTTTTCCTTCACCGTAAGAGCGTCGGATAACGTACATATATTTTTCGAAAATACATTGGTACGTGTCGGGATTTGAACCTCAGCCCTCCCGGTAGGAAGGCGACAGTCCACACCACTGAGCCACCGACGCTCTTCGAATGCAATATTTACTCGATAAGAATAAGTATATTTGTAAAATTGTAGAATCAACACTGACACCATACATACATACCGCTTACAAAGTTATCACCCCAATAGGTAATTTGTTAGTTCCAAGCCCTCTTAAAAAAGATGTTAAGTAATGATAACATTTACAAAGCGCAAAAACATTAATATTGACATTTACTTTGCTTTCAATGTCATTTAACTTACATACTTCGATGTTCATTCTGGAACATAACAATGAATATGCAATGAAATAAAACGGAGCTTAAATATTCAAACATGCCGTATAAAAGTCTCGGTTGAACAGTTTTTTGCAGCGCGATCGGTTCGATCCTGTCAGCCATTGTGCTGTCACATATACGAGTAGTATCCGCACGCCTTTATTACAAGCAAATGCTAACTATAGTAAAAGACAAACAAGATGTCAGTGAACATTTACAATGTATTCTATATGAAATTTTCTAATGGTACATATTTATTTTAACCATTTTCATCGTATGATAAAGATACAATTTTTAATCATATTAAACTTATTTGCTTTCTGGATTTATTTATATTAATAAATATAATACTCTTTATCGACATTATCACTAATATTATGAAAAGAGTGACTAAAGAATTTCTAGCTTAATTCTGAAGTGTAAAATTACCTACTTTGACATTTACAAATGTTTTATGAGGACCTAAATTGAATACACTTAAATTTTTTACATTACACAGAAAATATCAGACGCTGATTCATATGAATTAGTGTCATATGTTATGATTACACATTTTTACAGTTTTTCTGTAATTTTAACGATGTTCCAATAAAGACTGAGACAGGCAGTGAAATTACCTGATTATTACTTACTTTTGCGTTATAAAAATAACTTACTTTACGTAATGACGTAAAGATGCGAAGCTTTTAGGGTATAATAAGTGTTTATTACACGACAGTTTCCACTCTCTATTAGGTGGGCTATCTACTTAATTGCTAACTAATGACATAAAAATAAAACACTAATTACGCTTTGTCACAGATCCTACTTTTATAGCACTTTTATATTTATACTCGTACTTTCTAGGTACATTAGGAGTGTCGATGGCTTATTGGTGTGGACTGTCGCCTTCCGATCTGGAGGGTGCAGGTTCAAATCCCGCCAAGTACCAATGTAGTTTCAAAATTGTATACGTACGTTATCCGATGCTCTTACGGTGAGGGAAAACATCGTGAGGAAACTTTCGCACGCCTACGAAAGACTCAAAGGTTAATGCGTGATATTGGCCAAACCCGCAAAGCTCGTGTGATGAGATAAAGGCCTATACACCCTTTCGGGTAGGCTCGTGCCCCTCTGTGAGGACGTATATTAGCTGCTGATGGTGATGTACATAAGTAACGCCCAGACTGCGACCCTATTTTAAGTGGCGTACAACTAGAGACCTCAGTCGTGAATACAGGTAGAATTAAAGTTTCTCTCTCTCTCTCTCTTCAACCTATCGCAGTCAGTTCTGCGACATACGCGACCAGCCTACTGCCACTTCAACTTACTGATCCGGCGGGCTATGTCGGTAACTTTACCGACATAGCCTCTTGCGGATTAAATCATTTCAGAAATACAGTTTATAGTCATTAAAATATATATATATATATTATATTAAATAATATTATATATATATATCACTATATATATCATATGATGATAATATAATGATGGCTTAGCGGCCAGCAAGTAAAGCAACTATTAGAACTGCTTGCAATCGACGGTTAAACATAATATTGAGTTCCTCCATATTTCGAATTAAACCGTTGGTCCAAGCAATCTTACCTTACCGTACCTTAGGATGATAGTCGTAACACCGCGAATCTTATGTAATGTCTTAGACTTTATACAAAACTTTATGTGCCCGGGGGATTCAAACCAACGACATTCGGATAAACATTGTGATAAAGAATAAATGTCTTAATTAAATTTAATAGTATGGATATAAAAGTCTTCTCGTACTTAAACATGTTACTCTTAGTAATCAGAGCATAAAATGTCAGCACGGATTGCGGGCAACCGCAACCTAGCTTCACGCACATAAAATTCTCTCCGAGGCATCCCAGTGCACTCGTTCCAAGTTACTTCTCTAGAATGTTTGTCCTATTTTTAAAGCTGTTTTCCCAAGTATGAGCAGCGATGTGGAGAGGTTACACTAGCGGCGCATCAGGGCTGCGCGTGTGGCAGTCTGCCAAACGCTGTTCTACATCATGTTGCACTTTAGTGGGCCTAGACGAGATGCTATCGTTTACAATAAATAAATGACAACTATTATCGTCCTAAACTGCTTGAGGCATGTGGTGTCATGGTTGAGAAGACGTTGTTATTACATGAAGAATTGCGGAATAGATCCCCAGGCTGTGCAAACATTTCTATGCTTGAACATATATATTTATATTGGTCTATGTATTTACAATAATTATATATAACTACTAAGTATGTTTAACGGATATAATAAGTATGCTTCGTCATCATCATCAGCTCATTAAACGTCCCCACCGAGGGGTGCGAGCCTACCCGTATAGGGTGACTAGGCCTTAGTCGTCCACGCGAGCCCAGTGCATGCCCAGTGCAGGCGTGCGCAGGTTTCCTCATTGGTACGTGGCGGGATTTGAACCTCAGCCCTCCCTGTAGGAGGGCAACAGTCCACACCATTGAAACACCGACGCTCGACAAAAACGAAACAAGAATACTGCAGGTAATAAACGCAGATGCTGCATAAAACATTAATATAGATGTGGTAACCAAAAAATGGATAAATATAATTATATTTCAGTATGGATGTAAGGGGGCTTATGGGGTTCAAGCCAGTTTCATCAACTATGCCCGATGCATAGAGCATCTCTCAAGAACCAGGCTCTCGTGACCCACCAACATATTGGACTAGGGCGACAAGAGAGAATCCTCTCTCTCTCTCTGTCCAGTCCATTAGTAGTCTGCTCTTCTTATATATTATGTTTGCCTCAATAGATTAAACATATTAAACACGTCCCACCAACACCCATGGCCTGACTCAACCCTACGGTTATACAGGCCGAAAACGCGGGAGATGCGCGCGGACTCAACCCTCTTGCTGCCACCACGCGCAATTCTTGACTCCCTACTAGTTATTTCACTCTTTGTCCAGGTCCCTATTATCACTTCCCCCCCTTCTGGGGCGTAACAAACACACGAACGCCTTCGGTTTCAGCCGTGCTGTCGTCCGCGTGCCCACCCTTTGGTGTACCGCTAGCTAAACCACCTTAGATCTTCCCTATTTTCTTCTTTCTTTCACCCCCCACTGAACCTCTTCTAGGTAACCTCCTGTCTTCTTTCTTCACCTCCTTGACGTTCTTGTCGTTCTAGTCCACCCCGGATCTTGAACCACGCTCTTGAGAAACTCACGCTCTGCGCTCTATTCAATAGAACAGTCAACTGTTTTCTCAGCATTACTTTTTTGTTGCAGCAGAAAGTCCCTCCGAAAAGAAAATCCGCTGTATGCAACTCTTCATGAACCTCTTTTAATTTTTATTGCAAACATGAGGGGAAAGCACATGTTGCCTATAATATTAATGTACTTACTCTGATCTATAGATGATACAATGTTTGTTCCAATTACGTATAGAGCCGGAGTGGGAAGCGACTCCATTGAACCGCATAAGCAATTCCTTGATGAATCATCGATTCTTAATTGAACCAGGTTTGAATGAACTAAGGGTATTTTCTCGTACAATACTACGACATTTGAATTATTGAACCATTATGACATATTACACCGATTTATCAAGATGATTCCACAGACTTCGCCCTGTCTGAAGTGTCAAGTTCAATGAAAACCATCTCTCTCTTGAACCTATCGCAGTCCACTGCTGGACATAGGTCTCCCCCATTTTGCGCCAGACATCCCGGCTCCAGCTTCCACCAGCGACCTTTCGCAAGTCGTTGATCCATCGGGCCGGAGGGCGTCCTACGTTACGCTTGCCAAGACGCCAACGGCCATCGGTTCTACGACATAGCTCGCTCCATTGCGCGTTGAGTGACTTTGAACTTGTGAACCAATCCCGCAGTCAGTGTCCATGTCTCAGCTGCGTATGTTAGCACGGGTAGGACGCATTGCTCAAAGACTTTCGTCTTTAAGCATTGCGGAATAGTTGACGTTAAGACATGACGTAGCCTACCGAATGCCGCCCAGCCCAACTGAACCCTCCTACTAGCCTCCTTCTCGAAGTTATGCCGGCCAAGTTGGATGGTTTGGCCCAGGTAGATATACTCCTGCACAACCTCGAGACGGACGCCATCGACGCATATCGGTTGTGGCATGACACGACTGTTGAACATGACTTTCGTCTTGTCCAATTCATGCCAAGCCCAACTCGAAGATTCATTAAGGCTGTTCAGCATGTCCGCAAGCTCTTCCGATGACGATATCGTCAGCAAAACGAAGATGAGAATAAACTCTCCATTGACGTTCACGCCTCGTTCAGATCAGTCCAGGCTTGAAGACATCCTCCAATGCGTTTGTGAACAGTTTCGGCGAAATAACATCCCCCTGTCTCACACCACGACGCAATTGGATGGGTCTTGTCCGCTGGTCTTGGATCTGAACGGTCATCGTCGCTGCGTTGGAGAGACACTTCATCACCTCGATGTATCGCTAGTCGATACCGCATCGCTGCAGAGCCTCCAGAACAGCCAGCAAGTTCATGAAAAGCATCATAAGAAAGCACTTTATTTTGATTTCTGCTATTACCGGACCCTTATTTAAATTAATAAAAAAAAACGTAAACATGGTCTCGGAGGCATTTAAAATTATGTTACACGATAAATCTTCAAGGACTTAAGGTTTTTTTTATTAACATAATAAACACACTTCGTTTAATTTTTTGTTTATTGAGTGCATTTAAGTTCATAGCCTTAATTCTAAAATGACGTAAAATGTGCATCAGTTGAGCCATTCTACCATGAATAAAATCGGCTGAATTTGCATACCAGATATCGGATAGACGCGAACGTGCATTCTAAAAACAGCATTGCAAAATAATATCTGAATCCCAGTAGAGCGGTGGCTCCGAGCCAACCGTCCCCAGGACTTAATGTGGTGTGAACTTTTTTCGTTGCCAAATCGACCCCGCCAAATGCCAGCAATCAATAAATTAAAGCTCATTATTCGTAGGCATATTTTTTCTTCACCATAGAAACAATCTGAGTTGAAAGCAGACTTTAAGTAGACTAATATCCAATAATAAATTGTCCAAACTTAATATTGCACCAAAGTGTTGGGTATAAAAATATTACATTATATTAACGAAGCAATAACCTTTTCATGAATTGATATGAAGAGTTATTCCAATTCAAAATTAAAAAAGTTTACTGATACCGACACCCATGGATACTCGGTACTCTGTAGAAATAACGAATGCATTACCGAGAATAAATTGGAAGATCAAAAATGTAAATATAGACAGGTGTAGAGTTTTTGGGCCTCCGGTAACCTCACTACCAACGAAACAAAACACTTAGCTATTTTTCACGCCGGTTTTTTATAAAACTGTGCCCATTGCCATTACTACATTCGACGCTCCTATATATATAATCGGTATTAAAACTATACATAATAAAACAGGTACTATGCTTTTTGTATCATCTATACTTTAGACTACGCTGTCATTTAACTTACATACAATATTTACGAGTATGAACAATTTGCATTATCAGCTCATAAACGTCCCCAACGAGGGGCACGAGCCTACCCGTATAGATTGATTATTAAAAAACAACTATGTTTTTTTCACAGACGTATTACTCAACATAGAATACTATAAGAATACCTAAAACCTTAGCTTTATACTCCACGTCCTTATTATCAATTTAATGTCAAAAACAGGTTAAGGTCAGCCATCATGTTCAGCATTGGAAATTATTTCCATGAATTCAACTATCGACACAAATTGCAGGCTTTAGTGCACACATTTTATTTTATTCTTTTATTTTTCTCTGGATTTGTAATATTAACAAACAACAACATTAGGGGACGGGCGGGTAAGACGGATGAGCTAAGTTTAATTGAAAGGAACACATATTTATAATTAAGGTTTTTAATCAGTCTTAGTTTCATTAGATACTAGCATAATTAAGTTTTATGAAACGTTAATAAAGTTAAACAAATTTCAATCGAAATTAGCAAATTAATATTTTTCAGTAAAATATGGTCATTATCCGTTTTGCCCGACCTAGGCGGGCAAAACGAATTTCATAGTCGGGCAAAACGAAGGATGGCATTTAATCAAAGCAATCATCACAAAAGTAGTTCCCATGCCCCATGTACGAAGAAAAGGCCTCATGTGTCCATTCTTGACATGTATCGCACTGGATCCAGTCTTCTACTGGGGGATGAATATACATTTCTTTGCATACAGTGCATAAATAGGTTTTTCTATTCTCCTTAGATTCATCTTTAGCTACTGTTTTATTTTTAATTATTACTTTTGATGGTCCTGTCTGAGGTCCAGTTTCAAACTTCATCTTCTTCTTTATATTAGTGGCATCTTGCCTTTTTTTCTGCTCTATTTTAATCGGCGTGCTGGTCAACACCTCAGCTCTTTGTGGTTTCCGGCCTCTGTTATTTCTCTTTTGACTTTTTCGGAATCGGTCTTATCTCTGTAGAATATCTATGTAGGAAATATTTGCGCTTACATCAGCATGCTGGATATTTTCTTGAATTTCTGGGTCTGCGACTGATTGCTTAATAAGCTCAATAGAATCTAATGGTATAGGTTTTTCTGGAACTGGAATCGTTTCTTTTGGAGCTGCTACTGGTTCTTCTGTAACTGGAACCGGTTCTTTTGGAGCTGGTACTAGTTCTTCTGGAACTGTAGCTGGTTGTTCAGAAACTTGATATACCTCCGATGGAGCAAAATGTTCCTCTGTCAATTGCCGTGTCTATTAAATGGGTAAATGCCACTGGCCCGAAATCCGCTAATGGCATTCGCTGGTGTTGCTCCTTTCAAGTAAGCGCTTGTGAACAATCTTACAACATCGAGTTGATTGATTATGCGGCCTGGATGTGCCTTTTGGAAAATATTCACTTCGGCCTCAAAATACTTTTTGATCGGTCCGTAGACGGCCACATCCAGAGGCTGTAAGCGATGAGAGGTGTGTGGTGGTATTGAAAGGAAAATTACGTTATTTCTTGAAGCATAATCTAGGGCTGCGTAGCTTTTGTGGGATTCGTGATTGTCAAGTATCAATAATGCTTTTCGGTCTTCAGTGGGGCGCACATTTTGAACAAATACTTGGAGCCAGTTCAAAAATTTATCAGAATTGATCCAGCCACTGTCAGTAACGGTTGCTTCAGAACCTGGTTGAGAACCATCAAGCAATCTTTGATCGAATTTCTTACGTTTAAAGATGAAAAATGGCGGCAAAAACGACCCTGTAACGCTGCAGCAACAGATAATTGTCGTTAGCACTCCTCTTTCTTTGCTAGAGACAACTCCTACTTGTTTTTTGCCATACGTTGATAAAACCTTTGGTGGTTTATTAGACGTTGTGGTAACTCCTGTTTCATCCATGTTAAATATCATTTCTGGAACAATGTTGTGTTTTCCAACCACATCCTCCAAGAGAGAATAAAACCGGTCTACGGCTGAACGGTTAAAGCCTTTCACTCTGGCGATTGACGTAGGTTCCGGTTTTCGTAGCACCAGTTCAGGATGTCGAGCTTTGAATTTATGGTACCATCCTTTTCCTGCGACATTGCCAGGAAAAACGCCTTCCTTGCCAATCTTTTTTGTGTACTCTCCGACAACTTGTAAAAACTGGGATCGTGTCAAACCGTAGAAGATTTGGTCCATTTTCTTGACGTAAGTTACTAGATGAGCCTCTTCATTTGGTGTTAAAATCGTTTTAAATCGGCCAAGCTTTTTTTGTGTAGAACCTACTTTTAAATGCCGATATAAAGTAGAATATGGAATACCATACATCTTACTTGCACTTGATATCGTACTTGTATGGGCTTCCCGCATGGCTTTCTTTAAGGTTTCTTCCGACCATGAAGCGCGATCGGTTTTTCTCTTGTAGTTGTACACCATCTAAAACATATAAATAAAAAAAAATAACATTTACCTCTAAATAAACAAAAAGAAAAAATATAGGCGGGTAAAACGAATACTATCCGTCTTGCCCGATTTCATTTTGCCCGCAGGGTATATTCTCGAAACATTAAACAATAAACAAGAAAAGATATTAGCTAATATTTAGTAATAATTTAAAATAACCAACTAATATATATATAGATTTCGATGAGAAAATCAATTTATACGATGGTTCAATAGAAAAATAATAATTTAGGATGTAATTACCTTGAAAAATCGATAATTTTCTTCGGAAAAAATATCTTTGGCGCCTACTATCACGTTGATCACTCGCCGCGGCTTGCGGGGTACTAGTCATGTGCGGCCGGTACCGGTGGATCGTGCGACACTATTTTTGTCTCTTTCTAACAATCACCAACGAAATTACTCAAATAATGCTTCTTGCCCGACCCATCCATCTTGCCCGCCCGTCCCCTATTATTTGTAATATTAACGGAACAAGGGTTCCGGGTTCGATCCCCGGGCAGTACAAACATTTGTGTGCATGAACATGTCTGTTTGTAATGGTCTGGGTGTTTTCTATGTATAATATGTATGCATTTACAAAAAATATATATAAATAAGTATGTTTATCCGTTGTTTAGTAGCTTAACGCTTAACTTGGGGCTAGATGGCGCTGTGTGAATGTCAGTGGATATTTATTTATTATTTATTTATTATTATTAAATATAAATAATAAATATCCACTGACATTCACACAGCGCAATCTAGCCCCAAGTTAAGCGTGAAGCCTGTATTATGGGTACTAAACAACGGATAAACATACTTAAATACATTTTTTTTGTAAATACATACATATTATACATGGAAAACACCCAAACCATTACAAATATACATGTTCATGCACACAAATATTTGTACTGCTCGGGGACCCAACCCGGAACCCTTGGTGTTGCAGTCGATGTCTCAACCGCAACACCAAATGGGCCATAAAATATAGAAGACACATAAATATTTTTTTGTGTTCTTCTTCTTAGCGTGTCGAAGGCAAACACACATTCAAATTTTAGCGGCCCAGAAAGCAGCCACAGCGACAGCATTATCTGACGCTGTCATTAGGTCCTCCCGCGTGCAGCTGGAAGGGCACGCTGGGCACGATGTCAGATGGGCCATCGTTTGGGCCGAACCACAAAGGCAATCAATGTCCTGACCACCCCAAAAAACCCATCTAGCCAAATTTTCCCTGCTGCAGCCAGTCTGCGTCCGAAGCCTATTCAGAGATCTCCAGATCGGCCACGACTGCTCACGCCCAGGAGGTAAACTTTCCGAGAGGTGAACAAAGGGAACCGGAATACTGGAACCAATCTTTGCACGCCATAGATTAAGTCTCGCTAATTCGGGGTCAGTTGAGAGAGAAATAGTCCCCTTTATAAAGCTGTTGCGACTTTTTATCTCAGCTCTTTCGAGAGAGCTAGCAACACCTCTGCGAATCTCTGGGGGAGCTATTCCTGCCAGTGGATATAGTTGGTTGATCGGTGTAGGCTTGAGACAGCCTATTATGATTCGGCTCGTCTCATTTAAGGGTACATCCACTACCTTTTTGTGTTTATTTATTTAACTAAATTTACTTTTTGAAGTTATGTAGGTATGTATGATTCTACAATCTATATTCGACAATGCATTATTGAAATGGGCGATTATTCAGCACCTGCCTAAATGGTAGAGCATTCATTAACTAAAATGGAGTCTGAAACTTGTTAGTTACTATTTTCGTTGACATGAATATGGTAGTGACAAACAAATTGTGTATTCTCGGAAGCTTGTCTTAGGCATATCGGAAAAGCTTTCATTTGTTTATCTTATTTTAGGACGCAGTGAGTTATTTTTTGGGATACTATTTGGAATTCATGTTCTAAATTTAGAATTCTCGGAAAAATAGTCTAGTAGTAATAAAATTAAAGCTTTTCTTTAAGACATTTTTTGACAGCCTTCAGATAAATTCATATTCTACAAAAATTTGTGAGATAGCTTACTGACGAAGTCAATTTCAACAAAATGTATTTATATTACACCTTCTTCGTGTCAAACACACACATTATTATAGCTAGATTTATTTCCCGAAATATACAAGAAAAGTACCGCTCAACAGTAAAGTCAAAAGATATTTACTTCTTAAAACGTTACTCTATTTATGTGTATCCAAGTGGTTAATAAGGATACCAACGCCGTTAATGTGCAAGCTCATGAGCTGCTAACAGCTAATTAAATACGTAGAATTAATCACAATAACTGACGCCGGGCCATGTCCAAGCCGAGTGGATTTTGGCTTAGTTTCAATTAGGATGGCTCGCCCACTCTGTGTAGTCAAAGGGTACACCGTTCGCCAACATTTCTTTGTGTCTAAAAGCCAATTTTATTTGAGATTTCAATTTCAGCCTAAAATTTAACAGTAATTGATTTTTATGAAGCTGATTGCTAAAAATTAATTGCTAGTATCGTAAAAAGATATATTATTTCCTTAAAATATATAAACGTTTATAAAGTCCTTTGCCACTACTACTTGGTGAAATCATTCAATTTGAAATTTTATATATATTGTTGTGTAGCTGACTGCTTACAACAATTAGTGTAACGTTTATAATATGATGGCGAATACAACGTAAAAAACTCATCTTGGCGTTCATATCCTCGAAACGTTTGGGTTCTATTCTGTGACAAAAACTAATAGGACGATGACAATCGCTAACGGAATATATACAACGAGGGCGCTCTACAGACGCCAGATTAAAGAAATTCCACCCGGTTTATTGTAGCACTACATTTCTCCTCGTTCATCGCTATGTCTGATTCCCTTCAGCACTCTCAGACTCTGCCATTTAACACTTACATCGTAGACGAAGCAAGTTTTAATAATATACATTTCGTTATATAGTTCAGATTAACAACTTCTAATATAACTTACCTAATATCAGGCAACTTATGGACTTGTATTTAGATACGTACCTACTACGCTTTTGCCGATTTTACAGGTGAAAAGTCAAAAGAAAAGTATTTTATAGCACCCATATTTTTCTTAAATTTGAATCATAAACAGTAAATTGCATCTGCCTCATAAGCTATGAATAAACCATGAAACTCGTAAAAACATTACACTTTAACTTATACTCTACTTAACTTCAGGACTAACGCATCCATCATTGAGCAAATCATCGTTACTATGATGGGTATATTTTAAGTGCGGTTTGTGTAAATGTGCCGAGAATCCAGAACGTAGATTTTCGCCCAATCATCACTCGGAGCCAACAATTATTACGTCTTAGCCTTGGTAGATTTAAGTTAGTGATTTAGCAACTATAAAACCAAAAGCGAAAATCTGATAATATTCTAGATTGATCTATATGCTATGTAAATGTAAGTCAACATTATTAAATGTATGGTAAAGATTTAAAGAAGGCTTATCATATACTTTATAATAAGACATTAATAAATTTAGCAACCCACTCTCTTAATATTTCCTAATTCTAGATTTATTTGAATTCCTGTTAGTTTTCCAACAGGAAATATTTGATTAAAGTCATATCGGCTCATCAATATATAACCGTGTAGGATATCCCCCAATGAACTAAGCTACCTTTTGGCGCAGTATAGCTAGTTACGATACCTTCCCGATAGTCTTAAGACAAGAGCAAGCCACGGTCAGTATTTCTGATGGAATACGTGAATTTCTGAGCGGCATTGTGTATTGTATTCTTTAATATTTACAAGCCACTGATACTAAGCAATGGGCACGTAGGTTACGCAACCCATTTGTTGCCAACTCGCCAACGTCAACTAGGGATTTGACCTTTTGTACTTTGTTATTTATTCATACATCCGTCGTGTCGAAGTTACCTGTATGCACCTTGTGCAAAAAGGTTGAACTTTACTGAAATAAATATGAGATATTTATTGTGAACGGTTTATATATACGTGTATGAATAACCAGAAGCTTTACGGTGTAGGAAAGCATCGTGAGGAAACCTGCGCTCGCATGTGAAGAGATTAAAGGGTTGTGCGTGAAGTCAGCCAATACACCCTTTACGGGTAGGCACTTGCCCTTCGGTGAGGACTTCGGTGAACTTTAGTTTACTATCTAAAGAATTAAAAAGTATTTAAATCTTAAGATTGTTTAACTTAATCTTAAGATTGATTTAGTAACTGCTGTTTAGAACAGATTCAAATATCCCAAAACCACTCCTACCTCATTTTTCCTTTTACCTCAGAATTAGAAAAGCACTCTTGGCTACTTTATAAAATTTATAAACACCAGAATCAAGCTCGTGAAAGTTAGTTTCTGTCTTACTATTGCATTGATGGAATAAATGGTACTGTTTTACCCTCCGTTTAGACGATATTCATCATATGTTTTTTTTTTGTAAATTATTAGACTTTTATGAATATTATCACTTACATGTTTACTAAATATAAAACATACATTCAAAAAAGATGGCAGCAGATGGTCCGACAGTATTTTATTTTGGTCTACAAACTGAGTCGTTCCGAAATTGAACCATCAACAATGCCTCCTCGATATAGTATCCCAAAAGCTCATGTGCCTACCGCACTCTAAGCGTCCCCGCCTAATGGCTTTCTGTTTATTCCTGCAGGGTTTGATCTGTACTCAATATTTATTGCTGAATGCGAGCGCAAACGAAACCCTCGCTTTTAAGTGGCCTTGTTACCTGGTGGAAACAATTGAGCGCTTTTAGAAAGGGTAGGGTAGGTCTTAGTCTTCATTGTCATGTTAATTAATGTGAATAAATTAAGCTTTTTATAATATTTCAACTCTTTAGGTTACGTTTGGTGCTGAATATGGACTACCCTAACGACTCTCATCATTGTAGGTTTTACAACATAACCCACCACCACGCTGATCCTAAAGAAGGACATACTTTAGCACCTAGAATGCATAAAACAATTGAGACTAAATTGAAATACTCAAAAACATAAAAGTAAATACTTACCTCTGTTGAATAAATAAAATTGGTTTAAAATAATAATAAGTGCCAATGCATAAATAACGGAAATTAATTTTACTGTAATCAAAACCAAATAAAGGTTAACCTTAAATGGTACCTGTAAATTTTCCATTCCCCAAGATGGCGTATACAAATATATTTATAGAGCGTCGTGGGCTAAGCTTATAATTTATGAACAGCAAGGGAGGTAGAGTTTAAATCATTGACGGTATTTGCCTCCCGTTACTTACGCAGTAAATTCGATCCTAATTGGTAAATGACTTCGGATTCCATGAACTTTTGCGTATTACAATCAATGATATATTTGTATTTATTTATTATTAAATCAATTCATATATAAAGGTTGGTACGCCACCCGTGCCTCAATGACGAACCGCCGAATAGAGTACAGTTTGTACTCTTTTGTTTAGGTAAATGTGTTCGAAATTCGAAATATGTGTGTGTGCTGTCACTGCGTTCGGAACACTTTTTTCGATTGTTTTGTGAGCATATCACGAATCCATACTTTTTTACATCATTGATTACAATGATAATCTACGTCAGTCAATACTGAAGAGGCAAACACCTTATAACCATTTAAAACCTCAATATCACTTCTATATTGAAAGCTTTTACCTTCAATAATAATATAATAGCTTTATTCTTACAATGCGAATGTAATCATAAAACATTGTTAGAATATATTTTGTGTATATTAAATCATTGATTCAATGGTAAAGCTCGACCGGTAGTACGACCGTAATCGTCAGACCTTTCTATCTATGAATTCTTTATACCTTAAAGTTGATGGGTTGTCGTCGACTGAATAACAGATACCTATTGCTGACCATAATAGACTTAAATTATACGTACCTATTATGACTTAAATAATATAACGTATTGAACACTTAATTATAATGAACACTTAATGTGAACGTATTAATTGTTCCACACCATAAACGATAAATAATTAATATGAGATTATAAGTTTTATTAACATCTTTTATTTTGTATAGTAAGGAGCTAGACTTAGTGCAACTATAATTCCTTTGTCAAATAATTGCGAACACTGCAAGGGATTTTGAACTAACGACTTAATCTTTATATATAAATAAAATGTGAAATTTGTAATATGCAATTACTGTTTTTTACTAACTGTATATAATAATATGTATACGGTACATACGCCAAAATTACTTTTTTTTATTCTTGTCTGACTGATTTTCACGAGACTTTTATTGGCAGGTAACTGATGATATAAGGATAAATTAATGCTTCTTTAATTTAGAAATACCTCTTGTTTTAGAATATAAAATTCATGATTTCCAAGTTCAAGTGCCGCAGAGGAGTGCAGCTCATGCGACGATCTAACGAAGCGATTTCAACAAAATTTGGTATGAAGTTAGCTGGCACCTTGAAGAAACATATAGGCTTATATAATACTACGGGTAATGCTGTGCGGCACAGCTAGTATTAAATAAAATTTACGTAAATGAATTACGCAATATTTGATTATCTGTGTATTTGGGTGTTTAGCCTTGAATCTTAAAGTAGGTTCATTATTATTGAAGCTCAATAAATAAAACCCAACACTGTAAATTTAGTAGTAAAAGAAAATTTATTATTCTCTTCATTTTCATTCGTAAATTAGCTCATCTCTTACAGTCAATATTTTTTGTTATAAGTGTACAGGACGGTCAAGACGCTCACCTGATGGTAAGTGATACGCATGACCATGATAAAGCGGCATTGAAGGAAACCAACAACTGATAGATAGAAAATATTCTCCGTCAATGCCACACTGCGCCAAAAAGATGTTGGGTCTCTCATATAGTAATTTCACTAGCTACCGTGCCCTCATCCCGAAACACAAAAGTGCATAAGACTCCTGTTTCACGGGACGATATCTGCTACTGCGGTGGTACCTACCTAGACGAATCAGCATCGAGTCTACCACCAGTATATAAGTTTGAATTTCTATTGATCATTGATATCTCGTGGTTAACTATTCATTTAATTTGCTTTTATTAACAATATTAAGAAAAGGCACCAACTTAAAAAGAATTAGGAAATTGTTTTAGCATTTAAATCGACATGCAAGCATTGCCTTATGTATGATTTGTTCGCAACATCCAGTTAGTAATTGATCAGCTTCACGACTGGTCTTCGAAGTCGAGAAGCCTATTAAGAGAAAGCCATAGCAAGTGTTTCGAACTTTTGTGTTAATATTAATTGCTACTATTTGGTTTGCCAAGGGCTGGGCAGGGAAAGCGGCTCCACTTTGATCTTAGTTCCGGCCAGCCCCCACGGGCGAACTAAAGTTTATATCAAGACAAGTACCAAACAAACTCACAAGGGCTGTTTGTTTTCCATTGTTGGCTCGATCATAAATATTTAATATAGCCATTCTATTCAGCCCAAGTTTGGATTAAGCCTTTTGTCACGTTCCAGTTATAGTCACTTGTAAATAACTTCTGATTGTTTATATCCTCTCAAAACTTGCATGAAAAATAATCCCTATATTAAAATTTTGTTTTTGAATATATGTAGGTATTATATAAAGTGCGTGTAGGTAGTAGTCTCTATGAAGGAACCAGAAGACCAGCGTCGTGGTATCTTCATCACCGTGGCTCAACCGAAATGGTATTCCTTTTCTGTGTCTTTAGATTTAACTGTTTATGTTAATGGAAACCATTGTATTCGGAACCACAAAAATGATCATTTTCAACGAAACAAAAATACTTCTGAAGTTGATGCTATAAAACTGTAGACTTGAGAATTGGATCAATGGTTTCGATTCTTGCGAAACACTGGGGAATATGTAAGGTGATTTCCCGACATTCACAACCATTTTAGAATAGCTTGCTTTAACCGTAGATAGGTATACCTACACATATATTAAGTTAAATATTTCTTGGCCCCATATAAATTAAAATTCGTGTTTCATAATAATACAGGCATCAAATACTCTTAGCTGAGTTCTGAGGACGGGACTATGATGGTTATATTCTTTCTAGCCTTCCATATCTGTTTCTAATCTTTGAACATTATTTTGTATGTAAAGAGCTCTTTATCTAAATAACGAAGAATTGCAAAGAAGGTTAGTATATGTTTATACAATTTTACTGGCAACAATATAAATCAATCTTGAAAGCTTTGTAAGAATAATTAATTGTGTACTTCCATTAATTAACAAACAGCGTCTTGGCAATGGAAAAGAGTACGACAGTACTAAAGTTTCCCCTAAATATATATTTGTGTAGATTTATAGTAATTAGTTTATCTTAGCATAGTTAATGTTTCTGCTTTCATTGATCTAATATTAAATCAAATACGTTACCAATTAAAGTTTGACAATAACAGGTTGTTAGTATTCAAGATTATATAATTAATGATTTACAAAATTACACAAATACAAAAAGCAAAAAAAAGACAAATCAATTACTTAATGAACACGTGAGATTTACGGATTAAATATAATCCGTAAGTCACACATAACTATTACCTAGGACGCACAAATTGACCAATTTTAGCTGTTATACAATTGTCTAAAATTAAGGCTTTTCGTCAACTGCAACAAAATTCTGAATTAATAATAATACAATTTTCACTAAATCAATATTTATTCTATTTATTAGTTAGGCCTATACTCAATACATTTAAATCGACTTTTGTTTACGTGGCAATATAAAATAATTTGGCAGGTCGTTACATCGTAATTTGGAAGTACATATAAAAAGGGTACTAACATTCCACAAAACCATCAACCACTTTAAAACCAACGGTTATTTTCATCAAAGCAATAATGCGAAATATACGTTACCCCATAGCATGACGTAGACGAGTTGTCGCCGCCCAAGCTATTCGATAAACACTAGTCTGCTGTCACATATCATGTTATTTATTATCACAGTATGAATTGGTTCGTTTGGTCGCGTGTTAGGTTAGGCGCAGCGCGGCCGGTCGCGCGTGCTCCACGTGTCACGCTGGTTGCCACTGAACTAGTGGGGGATACGGGAGTGCCACCAACGCTGAGGCGTGCGCGCCGTGCCTCCCCGCGGTCTCTACTGAAGGGCTTCGCTCGCTAGGGCGGCGCGCCCACGCTCGATACCGTCGCCTACCCAGCGCCCTCCCACATTGCAAAACCATTTATAAAAATTCTCTTGTTTACTGCAAAATATCGACGATAACACACATAAAATGAACGATATGTACTACCGTCTAAGCTAGACTTGAACTTATTTACGATGCGGACCGGAACGGGGTTTTGCGTTAAGTAAAATCCCGTGGGATAATGTGATATAAACTGAAAAAGGTTAAACATAAATCGGGATTTACGAGTCGTTAGAAACATTGCAGCGTCTTACTCTATTATATTAATTAATAATGCAAATATAGCACTTATTCTATATTTATCTCGTATTAAAACGAAAACCGACTTATTAAATCTTTTTGATAACAATCTGGCATTTGAGCTCTGACCTTGGCACCTAATCTTTGTAAACCTCGCCTAATATTACGAGTATAATAATAATTACAAAAAGCAATTAATGGCACAAATTCTGTCCATAAAATACCATCTAATAAGTACTTGATAGCTTTATAAAAACTTTTGAATGTTACGAGTTAGTAAGATAGAAGTTTATATAAGATTAGATATAAGAGCGTCGGTGGCTCAATGGTGTGGACTGTTGCCCGTCTACCGGAAGGACTGAGGTTCAAATCCCGCCACGTACCAATGTGTTTCCGTGAAAATATGGTCCGCACACCAATTTTGATATCTTGATATTTTTTATTTTTTTTACAATTATAGTTTTGCGTTTGACGCCGCCTTGCCTGATGTTAAGCACAGACGAAGCGCCTAGGATGGAGCACGCTTACCTAGAGAAAAACCTATTCACTCTTGATTTAAAGATCCCCATATTGTACCTTTCGGAAAACACAAACTCCGGCAGCGAGTTCCACAGCTTCGCTGTGCGAATAAAAAACGAGGATTCAAAACGCTTCGTACACACTTTGGAATTTCCACCGTTTACGGATGGCGTTTTGCCGACTGACGGGTAGTCCGATGTGAAAATGGGCTTGGTGGAACAAGGTCATGCAGTTCCTGTGCACACTCCCGAAGTGTATACGGTAGAAAACCGAGAGACTTGCGACTCTACGCCGGTGTTCAAGGCTGCAGCCAACTTTCGACCAGAGAGTCGTTTCCAATCAATCTTTTGGCACGCCTCTCGATCGACTCCAGAGCTTCCAGCTGATACTTGGCTGATCCGTCCCAAAGATGAGAACAATATTCCATACAGGCTCTCACTTGTGCTTTATAGAGAGCAAAAAGCTGATGTGAAGTAAAATACCTTCTCACCTTTGAGAGTACGCCAAGCTTCTTTGAAGCCAATTCAGCTTTGGACTCAATAAATGGACCAAAGTTAAGAGTCGATGTAAGAGTCGCGCCCAAAAGCTGGAGGCCCTCGGTTACTGGAATGGATACACCTCAGAAAGTAGGAGCAAGCTCTTCCGCTTGATAATTGTGGAATGCTCGATACAAACCTCCACCCTCAATTTTAGGATAGTGGGGGATGAGTAGGCTGAGACAAAAAGTAACCTTTGTCAATCCATCCTTTGAACTATCTCCACTTAAAAAAATACGTCAATTCGTTGCTCCATTTTGCCATGAAAGAAGAACAAACAAAAAAAAAAACAAACAAAATCAAATCAAATGAAACTATTATTTAAAACAAAATCAATCATCATCATACATTGAGCTTTTGATCGCATTCACCAGTTTATACGTTTTTAGTAGATTCTATTGGATGAAGCCTCTTTTGACCTCGATATTGTAAGATGGAATTAAGATGAGGTCGAGGATGTAATAATTGGACCCGAGGGTGCCACAAACGATGCCTATATAACTTCAATGTAGGAGCGCTATGTTACACTTTAAGTTACTGCCATAGGTAAGCCGCTATAAGATTCCACAAAGGATAGCTCAGTGTTAAATTAATATTGATTCGCGTATATTAAATTATGTACCTCTCGATGTTACATCTTATAATATTATGTTTTGTATTTTTATAAAAAGAAAGACACGTTTTTTACTGTGTCTGGAATGTAAGCAGTCAAAGGGATTAGGAGATTAAAAGTGATCGCTGTTCTGGCAAAGCTCACAGATTTGATTGCTGAGACAACGGTTGTTGTATCCATCTACGACTCTGCGAATTTCGTAGCACGTAGCGGCCGTAGCATTTATTACGTATTTGGTGTTTAAATATTATGATCTATAACGTTTTTATTGATCAAAAATTATAAACACATAAGTTGAGGCCGTTAAAAGTTTAATACGCTACACTGATTTGCTAAACTAAAATCTTTTTTTGTTTATGTCACAGGAAGATAACAGGAACCGCAAATTTATAAATTCCTAGAAAATGCATGAACCTTCATTGGTTTCTAGGACACTAGATATAAATTGTATTATTTTACGCCTACGTTTTTGTAAATTTAACAATTTGAAACACTTCGTGGCAAATTTATAAATTAACGAATATCAATTCGCAAGATTCTAAAGGTTTTGACCAATCACAGAAGAGCTTTTGATTTTAATTATATATATTAAAATACGGCAAATAATACAATGTGTCCATAGACTTAGGTACAATCAGATTTGCCGAACTATAAATTTATAAGTTTCAATTATCCCACAGTAGTTATAGAATATATTGTTTTCATACATTTGATTATAATATTGATTTAAACATTTGAAACACATTATCATTCGAATAAATGTGTTTTTTGCCAATATGTGTATTAAAGTAGTATTTATAAATTTCTTAAACATAAGGGTTTTATACATGTTAGGTTAGAACTGTGACCTCAACAACCCGCGTGTAGCAGATAAAGCTGCGCAGATCACTGAATAACCTCACCCATCACTGCTTCAGATCTCCCGGTCCTCCGCTTTACTCATCCAGCCATCACAAGCAAGCGTTGCCTAGTTGTTAGTCCATCTGATCATAGGACGTCTCATCCCTGAGGCGGAACATCATCAACTCATTTAAACGTCCCCACCGTGGGGCACGAGCCTACCCGTATAGGGTGATTAGGTGATTACTCCTATTTTTATCCTTGCCCCTTGGGTAGTTTACCAGAATTCCAGATACAATAGCAAGTCAATTGTGTCTGTTCAATATCTGTCTGCCTCGGTCAGAGGGTTAAATTCCCGAGGTCAATTATCATACGCGTACAGGATGACGTCAGCAATGGAAATTTGCAATTTGATACCGAAATTACAATCAGTAGGGCGATCTGACGAGTACTTTCGTGAATAATGACCGGCGCGCCACAAATAGCGCATCGGGAATGAGAATCCGCCGATTTTGGGTAATTAAACTACACATCCACTGATTTCACCTGACCAATGGTTAAATTTCTAGCTGAAAATCTGAATATTGACTGGCGGGTTGTTTGCCCCATTATGTCATTATGACATATGAGAGTACTTTAGTTAATCATTAAGACCTTTGTAAAAGCTAAACATAGCTTTTTCATGTTCGATTCTTTAAAGTTCATGATTTCTTTTTCTATTTCAGGTGGCCAACGACAGTCTAAAATAAATGAGTTACGCTGTAACGAATATTTTTAAACATTGCCTCTTGTAAAGGCAGACACGCACGTATGTTGACACACAAGCAACGTCGTTCAGACATACAAACCTATATAACCTACATTTTTATATGAGCTTTTTGAGATTAAAGTACCTTCAAGATTTAATCAACCGGCCTATAATGTCCGAATACAGATGGTTATCGCCATCTCTTAAATCAGAATTACTATAATGAGACGTCAACATTTTTGTACTAGAAAAGTCGAGATAATATTGTTTTTTAACACACTGCGCCTAGCCCCATATAAAGCGAGGAACTTGTAGTTATGGTACTAAACAAATGATAAACATATATATATTTTTTCTTTTTGCAAATACATACATATAAAACAAAGAAACACCCAGACCATTACAATCAGACATGTTCATGCACACAAATGTTTGTACTGCCGGGGATTGAACCTGGAACCCCTTGGTGTAGTAGCCGACGTCTCAATCATGACACCAGATGAGTTGTGATATTATTGTTACGCTGTTTTATGAGATGGCGGTAATCTCCTGGGCACTTTTCGTGCGTAACGATTATTCGATCACCCATCCAAAATTCGAATATTGCGATGTTTACTTAAAATCCACGATCATCAAAGGAACGCGCTAGGTGTTCTACTATCGAGTTCTCAAATAACCTGTTACAACTTAGGAAAATTGATAGAAACTCGTAACACTTATGGCTTCACTTACTTCTATGACCTACCATTATCTATGCACTATTCTAAGCATTTCATGTTAATTTATTATTTTATATTATAAAAGAATTTGACCCAGAACTAGAGACGGTATATTAATCAAACAATCCGACAACGCCCTGTTAATAATGCCGCAATAAACTAAACCCAAAATATTCATACTTGTACAATAAAATTATATATTATTTTGTGTTCTAAGCAGAATTTTTGAAAAAAAGAATAAGTTTAAAATATATGATGGTTTTACCATTACCTTACGCTTTATTTTTTGTGGCTATTTACGAAATAATAAATAAATTAAAGTCATATAAAATAGTCAATATTTTCCTAAAACTTTAGTGTTAGTTCATTGTTGATCTAAACCTCTAGTACAATAATATTTTATCTAAAAGTTACCAATTCTTTAAAATGCCTTGAAATGCAATTGTTAACTTAATTTCAACACCGAGCAAAAGCTACAATTTCGGGTCGCTCGGTGAAAAACTATAGTGCAAAACACGGTCAACATTAAATACCGACCCGCAAAGCACAGTTTTATCGTGCAAAACATTATTGCATGTCCGCAGAATACTATTTTAATTTCGAAACATAAATAATCGCAAACAAAACATTATTCAGTCGAGACCTATTTAAACGGTTGGTATTTATAGTGGGGCACAAGTGCATCGCGTATTGCATCGTGGCGAGTGCAGATCGCGTGCCGGCGCCGATACCATCGCCTGAACCGGCGAGGACCGCGGGCGCATTAACTCGACGGAAAACTATTACTGCCCCGGGTGAACAGTACCGTCGCCACAACTAAAGGTGGCCAGGGCTCTTAAATTACTGGGGCTCTGAAGCACGTGTAGTGTAATAATAAATAATCTTCCTCACACATATGTATAATATAGCACAAGCATAAGTTAAGAAGACAGTAGCGAGACACGACCTAAATTTGATGTGGGCAAGATATATTTTGCGAAGTCCCTGATGAATTACTCAAGAGGAGGGATTTTAATGCAAAAAATATATACTCAAAATTGTATTAATAAAAATGCAAACTTCACGTTGTAGGTACTTGTAATTATTTATTTTCTATAAAGAACTAATATGGCAGTTAGGTTGTTACGCACCAAACACTTGTTTCATTGAGTCTCCCGGTCCCAACATTGCATGAACATCTACCGTTTTAAGGTGACGTACCCTTACCCTTGCAATCCGCATTAGGCTCGCTTGTTAGGTTACGGCCCAATCCGACCATGCATATGCTGTGTAGAAAAGCATGTTCCCTGTAGTAGGACGTTATAGGCAGATGTTGATAAACCCTTAGAACATTATTGTACTTTGATTTTTCTATTATTTTTGTTTTGATCCTATGAATTTTTGTGCATCGCATATATAATACTTAAGAGATTCCATTATTCGAAATAGCATGGTTTCTCTATACCGTTTTTCGTGGTGGAGTGCAATCATTGTTATGTGATTTCTATTAGTGGGCTAACAGAGTTGTGGAATTCGTTGTTACACTTTTCGAAGACGCGTGGGTATGGATAATGTTCATAGGCATAACTAAAAAAAGTGAATACTTATAACTAAAACAGCCGTTAGAAAAATATACATTAAAAAAGCCTAAATATCAATTAATTGATTAAGACACAAAATAAAATTATCAATTAGAGATGGGGCCCCAAATCCTTGTGCTCTAGGGCCCCATACATAATCCGGCCTTGCGCCTAACTTTCAACAGCGTACATACCTACTCAAATTATGTGGCCGATAATTACTGTCAGATTGTGAAGCAGGAATTACTGACTACTTATTGGCTGATTTCAGACGGTATATATAATAACAAGAATCGCACTGCAGCATATTTTAATATTTAAAAAATGCATACTACTTGTACTGTAGTACAAGTATGCACCTACCTAGGAATAAAGTATTTATTTATATTTGGTTTAGGATAGTTGTATCACTGAGTAAAACCAAGTTAATATTTCAATAATATTCACTATCACTAGTACTATTTATTATCACTCTTTTTGTTACGAAGTGAATAGGACGATCAGAACGCTCACCTGATGGTAAGATACGCCTGACCATGGCAGGCATTAAAGGATTAAAAAAACGGATGCACTGTTATTATACTCCATCAATGCCGCACTGCGCCTGTCACCCGAGACAACAGATGTTATATAGGTCTCTTATACCCGATAATTTCACTAGCTACAGTGCCCTCATCCCGAAACACAAAGTGCATAGCACTCTAATTTCATGGGTCGATATCTGGCACTGAAAATGAAAATTAAAAGTGTGTATTCAGTTTAGGTCCTTACATAATACTTATGAATGTCAAATGAAGATACCAAGAAACTCAGTAGTTACTCTGCGGTGGTACCTACCTAGACGACTCAGTATCCTCTGCATTAAATAGCTCATTAAAATAAAAATATCAAGTTTAGACCTCCTACGTGTCTTGATATTTATAATTCATACAGAAATATGCATGTTTTTAATACTGAATTAGTTTTTATGTAAATTATATTGAATATTTTTATAAACAGGTTGCTAGTGGTAATGTAAAAACGTAGCTTAAGGTAATTAGATCTGCATTTTGAGGTTTGCGTGTTGGTAGTTTTTATATCTTACAGTTTAAAGTTGTGCTAAAATATAAAACAATACGTTTAATTAAATATTACGAACTATACCTAAGTCGATTCCTACCTGTAAAATAGGGTGTTTTGCATTTCAGTGTTTCGGGATGGGGGCACTGTTGCTGGTAAAATTACCAGGTATAAGAGACCTAACATCTGTTGTCTGGGGTAACAAGCGCAAAGCAGTGTTGACGGAAAAATAATGACGACCTACTGTTATTTTCCTTCAAATCATCTGTGGGCACGGTAGTGTCCCCGCCAAGTCGAGCCATGCGAAGCGCAAGGATGGCGGAAGGATGCGAGGATGCGAAGGAAGGATAAGTCTCATAGAGTTGGTTTCCGATGTACCAGATAGTTCACATTCTCAGGATATCATGTCATCAATAGACTTATTGAACAAAGTCTCATTTGAATAGGCTTAATACTTTAGATTTTATTGACATCTAAAAAGACGTCTAACCAGCGTGGAGATTGTTTCAAAACCATTTCAAAACCGCTCACTTTATAGAATCCTGTAACCAACAGTGTGCCACGGGCTGTAAAGTACATAAGAGTTAATGCTTACACAGCTAGATGGCAGCACTCACCCATGCGTGGTACGGCAGTGCGCGGGCGGCGTGGGCCGAAACATTGCAGAGGCACTGTGGCGGTTGCGGCGGGGCGGCGTGCGGCTCCTCTGCGCCGTAGGTGAAGACTCCGACGCACAATACCTGGAGAACGTAGCACCAGGTCTACTGCTGGATGGTTGGTATATTTAAACACATCATCAGCCTATAACAAGAGACCTTAGATAAACAACTAAAGTTAGTTTATTGTTCATCTAAACAAGAGACCTGATATCTGTTGTCTCGGACAATGGGAACAGTGCGGCATTGATGGAGAATAATAACTGTCTATCAGTTGTTGGTATCAATCAATGCAACTTGGTTATGTTCAGGCGTATCACTTACCATCAGATGTGTCCTGTAACATATTTTACATGACTTTGTAACAAAAAATGACGTGCCACTGCAAGTACATACCTTCCCACACAGCGATGGGAAGTTGAGACCGGAACCCACCACGGAAGCCCAATGCGAATTGGTGAGTGTTCACGACTTACATGCTAAGATCGTAGCCGGGACTAACGGCTTAACGTGCCTTCTGAAGCACGCAGTGTTGCCACCTTAACCCTTTTGTAGCTAGATCTAGCACTTTTTAGCATAGGTGAACTCCTTTTTTAACGATTTAGCCCGAAAACAGCAATCTAGCGCTTTTTCACTGTCTTGAAAATGTTAGCAAATATGAAGTTTTTGACATATAATATATTATGTATATATATAAATATTTTTTACAAAGCCTTATGTTTATATAGAAGTCTTTGCTTTCAGGGCGTTCCCTGAATACTAGCATCATAACTTTGTTGTGATATAAGATAAATTCAACAAAGATTCAAGGGTGGGTCAACCATTTTGCACGAATGGATCGACCGAAGTGGTACCAGTACCACGGCCTATGCCAGTGCTATGGTTTTTGTTACCATCGTAGGAACTTACATTGATATGAGTAGTAAGACATAAAGCTGGTTGGTAGATATGCTTAAATGCATTAATTTATTCATAATTGTATGTTCTAGGATGCACGGTGAAAGACGCACGGACAGGCACGTATGCGGCCGTGCTAAATTCAAAAGGAGAATGCATGATGGGGTTAGGCGATATGAGCATACACAATCATATAACTGTTGATTTGGTAAGACGATAATGTTGCTTATGTAACATTGCACGACTTTTTAAGTTACAGAGTGTATAGGACTGTCAGGACGCTCACCTTATGGTAAGTGATACGTTAGAGTAAATGTTCCGAACCGTAGCCACTACACTTCTGCCTCTGTAGACCATACAGCATTCAGTTTACATGCATGCGTGCCGGGAAGGTCGTGAGTTCGAATCCTGTCACTTTGTACGATTTATCCTAGTTTGGTTAGGACATTACAGCCTGAATCGTCACATTATCCAAAAAGAAAGTGCGTGCTTTGGAGGATACGTCAGCGTCGGTCCCGGCGACGATCTTAAGATCATAGTCGTTAAAACACACCAATCCGCATTGGGCCCGGCTAGTGGGTTACGGCCCAAGCTCCCTGTAGCGATGCTGTGCGGGAAAGCCTATGCCCAGCAGTGGGCTATTAAAAGCTGATGATGAGCCACTACACTAGTCCAGTGAGTGTTGGCAGGTTGTTAACAACCCTGGTTCGGGGTTGGCCAAGATACATTACTTCCAAAAGTTAAAGCTGGTTCGTCTACTTCCCTATTTGCTTTAATCCTAAAGACCTTTTTGGCTTCAGAGATTACTGAATGATGGATCCTTATCAACAGTAGTATGTCAGGCACGTAGGTTCCTACCTACATACCTGAATATTATGACAGCCATCTTCTAAATTCCTGTTACCACAGCATATTTATACACCGATAGATAATAAATAACCTTTTCAATTGGATATTTGTTTTTTTGCAGGTGGATAAACATATGGACGCATTAAAGAGAGCTCCCTTGGTAGTGTTTGACGGCAACATACCCCAGCCCACGATGGAACATGTCCTACAAATTTGTAACAAAATGCGGAAACCAGGTAAGGAACATCAGTTTGCATCAGTGTAGTTTTTCAGTAGGTAAGATACGAACATTCATATAAATTATCATAAGTAGGTATATCAATCGACTTAAAAAATATCCCCGACGGCTTTCATTCTATAAAGGTATTAAGAATAAACCACTACCTGACAATGAATTGATATCGACTGTGATATCAAGCGACAACATCGTGCCACTGCAGGTACTCCTATGTCCCCATATTACAGGATTAAGCAACGCGGGGCCTGTAGCAAATTCTGTGAGGGGCCCCCTGGTTTTGTTTCAGGATCCCTAGTTTAGGATAAACACTACCCGTTTGAAGCGTAGAAATATAAATGCCGATCTACACGAGTATATCTCGACCATAATAAAAAATTTGCTTAAGAAACCATTTGACGACCCATTTGGTGTTGCGATTGAGAGGTCGACTGCAATACCAAGGGTTCCGGGTTCGATCCCCGGGCAGCACAAACATTTGTGTGCATGAACATGTCTGTTTGTAATGGTCTGGGTGTTTTCTATCTATAATATGTATTTACTTAAAAATATGTAAATAAGTATGTTTATCCGTTGTTTAGCACCCACAATACAGGCTTCACGCTTAACATGGGGCTAGGTGGCGCAGTGTGAATGTCAGTGGATAATATTTATGATTATTTATAAACTTCTAGGTATATAATCTTAAGATTTGTCATGAAGCAACAGGGTTTTAGATATTACGGAAGTTTTAATGTCAATTTATTTTGTTACGGTCCAACAGGTGTTTTTACTCATGTATATGGCTAATCCGACACTGTATGGGAAGTTCGGCCATAACATGGCACGCAGGCTAATGTAGATCCCGCAGTAAAACATAACTAAAATCGCTTCGTTATGTCCAAAGAGAATAAGAATATTATATATTCTAAAGTTATGTCATGTTAAATCGCGCAGATCACGCGACGTGCGTCCGGGACAACATTACCTAATTTTTTTTAAATAAATAGTTTTTCCTATAATGAAAGTAGCCTCTAAGTTTTTCTTTATACATATTGCCAAAAAAAGCCCTTCACTCTTTTAAGATTATTTAATACATATTACTATCTGTATTAAATAATCTTAAAAGAGTGAAAAAATAACTTCCATGTTGCCTACCTACGGAGACATTTTTTTTGTAATCTTACATAAACTAAATGTTGTTGATTTAAGGTTGCAATACATATATAATTCGAAGACAAAATTATTGATATTCATGTTGAGTCGAGGGTTGTTTATTCTCTTTCCTCCAATGTAATGGATATGCATAATAAGCAAATAGTTTAGCTCGTCTTAAAATATATAGCACTGTGATTAGGAATTAATATATTTTAAAATAAAGTAGGTTATTACAAACACTTAGCTGCAGCACGAAGCACAATTCTCTCGATCACTGAAGATCGTACTTTAGGGGCACTAAGGCCATCATTTGAATCTTTTGCAGGTAGGTTGTGTTGTAAACAATAAAAGATTTTTATTATTTAAAAATATGTATGTTTCAATATCAGTACATGTGCTTATACATTTAATGTCTAAAAACATAAGTATTGGGACGGACTAAGTTTCATAAGCCTTGTATACTCACTAAATTAACTCATTAAAAACTTAAAAATAACCTATATGCATGATTTATAAACATTTTTTAAGCAGAAATTTTTTTTAAGTTGATCATAGTACATAAGAAAAATTAAAGGTTTCCTTTTTAATTATACAGAACTATACCCTTGAAAAACCTTTTGGTAATATAATTACGTACATTTTATTTGCCAGACTAGTTAACTTTTACGAGTCTTAAGGACGAAATTAAAAACGAAATTGTAATAGAATAGAATTCTAATATCTAGCTATTATAGCAATATTTGAACATTAAAATTTCGATACTAAGCTATGTATGCATGTACTTTGTCAACTTAAATCTACATATAAGGCATGCATTTAATTTTTTTACCACCACATTGTGTTATTCTTCTTCATATTATTAGTCCTAAATACAAAGATTCGTCTTGTTCTAAATTCAACATACTATATAGTTCAAAATTATAAACTACATGATTTGTATTTGAAAGTTGTACATTTAAGGGTACGTCAGCTAATATATTACTTGTATGTGCTACATAAATAACAATGAAGACGAATGTATTGTCGCACAAGCAAATATTTTATGTACCTATGTGATGATAAAATTAATATTACTATAAGAGTGTATAAAAAACCTTAATTTAAAATTGCACTCCACAATATTCATGATATTTAATTAGGCTGAAGGCTAAAATATTATACCTAATATACTTAATGTCTACTCAGCTTCAGTCATGTTTAAGTTGTAGAAAGAAACTAGATGTTCCAGCCAATGCGTTGTTGTTGCAACTGGTCACGTAACTGGTGAAGCGCATGCTCTGGTTGGCTGTGCTGCATCTGTGCCACCAAGTTTCTGGCTTCCAGGCGCAACTGATATAGCTTTCGAGATTCCCAGTACAGAATTATTGCAGCAGCACCTGTAATACAACACATAATGACTTAACAGGGATGAACTACCATAAATTATTAATATACCGTAATGATTACACTTCAAAGAAAGAAAGATAATAAGAACTTTAAAATAATAAGGACTAGATTGAAGCACCATTTCAGAGCATGCACCATGCATGTAGTAAACCGTTATATGAATGGTACAAACAGACACTCTCATTTCATGTGAAAAATCTCTAAAGCATTTAAGTTATAATAAAAAAATATATTACTTACCGAAAAGTATAAATGCAATGACCGCAAAGGCATAAGACCAAGACAGAACATTAAATGAAGGGTACAAAGCCGAATGCCTGTAGCAATTTCCAACACAACCACAGCAAAAATAGAATCCACCTAAAAGAAATACATTTTACATCATAAGTTTTAAAGTTAAATTTGATGACCCATTTGGTGTAACTGTTGAAATATCGGCTACTTCACCAAGGGATCCGGGTTCGATGCCTGGGCAGCACAAACATTTGTGTGCATGAAAATGTCTGTTTGTATTGGTCTGGGTGTTTTCTATGTATAATGTGTGTGTATTTACAAAATTAAAAAGTATATAATATGTTTATCCATTGTTTAGTACACTACTACAGGCTTCACACTTATTGGGGCTAGATGGGTTGTGTGAATGTCAGCAGATTTTAATTATTAGTTAAATAAAATAATTTAACATACTAAAAATATGCAATTTTTATCTATCAGTATCTAACAGTTTTATCTTTTCTTATTAGTGGCCTTAGGCAATCAAGTGAAGAAAAGAATATAACTCTGGGATCATATACTGTTCATAGGTATTTCACAATTTTTCAATATTCATACAATTTTTCCTTGAATAATTTGTTTCATAATTTAATAACCAAATACATACACATATAAACAAAACTTTTCAACTTACTAGACAATGCCACTAAAGCACAGGAAAAGGTAACAAATATCCACTCATAACGCAACACAGAACGTAGTGGCCAACGTATAATCACTAATGCAAGTAAAACTTGCCCTGTGAATGATAACATTAATGCCAAGGTTACAAAAGCTTGAACAGCCATAAGCCAGCCTGGAAGCAGCCATTCTCGGATCACATAAAATTCCTGGAAAATATATTTCATACTTCAATAAACCTAAAGCATTGTTGAATTAAAATAAAATGTATTTAATTAAGTCAACCTAATTCGGTGATGCAGTGACATATTTATATATATTAATTCTCACTAGATTTGCTTTTCATGCAAGTGCCACAAAAATGTGCTAATAGAAAAATTTTATATTTCTCAGATGATCCATTAAGTTCAATGCAGTCAAATTTTATATTAATCACATTGTGTTTGTTTGGCATATATCCGATTCAAGGGGTACATTGAAAAAGCACATAATACTTAAAAAATATTATGGCATATAAATTCATTAAACAGAATTACTTACCTCACTAAAAATGTAATGACAACCATGGAAAAGCTTATCAAATTGATATGGTGGGAAGCGGAACCGGTCAAAACAGTACTCCCAAAGCCCCATGTGTTTGAATGATGAAAACATTTCTTGGTAGGACTCAATCCAATATGGCCCAGCAAATGATAGTAGTAAAAAAAGGCCTGCCACATATGTTATACTGGCTCCAACCAATGTAGCATCTAAAATATACAAAGAAACATTTTTTTAAATTATATAATAATTACTTTATAACTTTTATTTAATTAAAAATGCTGTCTTAGAACCAATTGCATATATTTTATAATTACGCGATTTTACAATCGTGATAGCATACTTATTGCGTCGGACCTAACCCATTAAATAAAAGTAAACAAATAAACATGTATTTTACACATTTCAACATGATAATGTGTAAGCAGCGTCCCGGTTACTGTACAGTTTGTTATTATTAGGGCGTGCCTACATTTACTTACTTGACGCCTTAGGATATTCATTGTTTGCAGTCATTTTGAAAATTAATTTTTATGCACAAAATAGTTAGTAACTTAATCGATGTGAAAAACAATGGTAAATATTATATCATTCAACAATTCATTTTAACATTTCTTTCAAGCTTTATTTCGATGACCGAGAAATACAAACGAAATACGAATGACAGTTGACAGTTGGTTAGTTTTGATTGCCAATGACTTTGTCAATGTTGCTCATGGTTGTCTATTATTATTTATTACGAATAACGAAACGTAACTTCTCTTAAAAGTTAAAAGCATTTATTTAATCACGGCAATGAAATCTGTTGCTTTTCAAATCATTCAAACGTTTGTACTCTCAATGGTACAAATGAGGCTAATTCATCTTCTGGACCACCTGTGCCACCTATTAGATAGTACCATTGATGGTACAAGTGGCACTTATTTATCGCATTAGTTCCACAATTGTTTCGCAATATCATATTATTTTGACAATTCATGTAATTTCAAGAATATTTAGCATAAATATCTCTTTTCTCTTCAACCTATTGCAGTCCACTCACTGGTCTCCCCCATTCTGTGCCAGATATCGGTCTTCCGGTTTTCTCATCCAACCTCTGCCAGCGATCTTTATATATCACTTACCCTTAAGTAGGTATACTAAAATGATTTGAAATTGTACTAGGAGATCATACATAACATAACCGAGTTTTTTTTTTCGAATGTAATAGCGTTTGAATTTATCGAACTCTTCGAAATATGGTATTCATATTTCTATGATCGAACTGATAATTTAAAAATACTGTCTACTAAAAACATACTAAAAAGCACTAAACGGAGAACTTGAGAACTCAGATACTATGGTCTCCTAGAATATTTTTTCATAAATGAACAGAAGTTGTTTACTGCAAAGAGTATTATTCGGAACTGGAACCTCTTTGTAATAGTTCATCGGCCTACCTACTACTACTCATTTTAAGTGTACTTAAATCCCTTAGGTGGTCAACATAGAGTTATTCTATTAAATTTGTGCTAGTTTTACTGTACCTGCATTGATTTTATGTTTTTATATCCAGAAAAATCGTTATACATAAAGGCTAATTATGTACCATCAATGGTACTGTCTATAGATTAGCGGTCGTCAGACTTTCATAACCAAGGTCCACACATGCCAATGAGAGTGCCAATGCCGGGCCGCAGAAGTTTGCTTGGAAATTGGTGCCGAAAAAAGTATTCACACATATTGATTAGATTACACATATCTACAAAATATTACCTTATGATATTTTCCGGAGTTCTTTTTATTTTACAGATCTGCTATCGGTTTTTATGTATCAGCATTAGTTTTTATTCCTAAGCTTTTCTATTTTATATGAGGGCACGAGTTTGGCATAATACTGTTATAAGTTAAAATTAACGCGTTGTCTACATCAAGGAGAAGAAACTTAAACAATTTGCATTTTTTTGTCATATTTATGATGAATATGTGTTTCATATCAATGAAAATTAATAACTTACTCCGCAAAAACTACTTATTACGACTTCTTTAAAGTGCAAGTGTGTAATTTAGCTAAGATGTGAGTGGGTGCCTAAAACTTTTTGCAAAAAATATGTGGTTAATGTGCGACAATGGTAAATCGAAAAAAGAAATTATCTGAAGTTTAAGACCTCGATGATCTGACGAGAATAAAAAAATCATAATGATGATTGCTATTTAAACCGCAATAAATGGATTTATCCTGATAAACTTTGTCAAGTCTTATTGTCAGACGATTAATCACAGGTTCTCATAATCACAGCTCGGTCTATAATTCTTCAAGAGTTTTATCACCCTTCTTGAAGAACAAGACGATGACGTCTCTAACGACGATGCAAATGTAGTTCCCTTGTGCATTAAAGAGCGCAACTTATGCCCTAAGGACGGGTTGTCCACCGGCTTGCACAGAACTCCTAGCTCTGTCGTAATACCGTCATCACCCTGGGCTCTGTTGCTCCAGTGCTGCACTAATCTGACTTACGTTGATATCCGGGATGTCTTGCTAAAATGGCGAAAAACTGCAGGCGGGTAAGCGTAATCGTGGTGGCCAGATCCTTAGATACAAAAATGTTCAGAAGCGGCATATGAAGAGATGCAAGATCGTGCCCTCGGAGTGGGAAGATTTAGCAGAGCATCGCCCTGAATGGCGTCGTATTATTCAGAGGTAGGTTCGCATTTTTGAAGATCAGCGTAAAGCTGATCTAGACACTAAACGCGACGAATTAAAAGCCCGAACACCCGTGACCATTCAGTATATTTATGTCAATGGTAAGCTCACGTGTGCACAATGTGCTCGTGAGTTTACTGCAAAGATCGGCTACATTACCCTGCTTCAAGCGCATGTGCGCCGTACTGTTTGAAGTGGTCGCCATGACCGAAAACGGTCGGATCATTCATTCATTCAATGACGAATAAGTGGTACACGTGGATCTTCGGTGTCCTTGGTCAGTGGCTGATTTGCGCTCGACGAATAAAGTCATCCATAAAATACTCACCCTATTTCAGGATTGTGAGTTGTTAGTAATTGGCCGTCTGTTGTCTCAAGCTCCAATCAAGTAGTTTTTGGAAAACTTTGGGCCCCCCGTACTGGTCTATAAAGTCCTTAATGAATCTTATATTGAAACAGTAGAGGTCCCTGCGAACGAGTTTTTATTTTCGCTTGGAGGGAGCTTGATATTCGGGCGAAGTAACATCAGTAAATGACATCTCACATCTCAGCCTCATCAGATCCAGGGTTTCGCTCGTTTAATCGGCGGGAAATGCCTGCAACCCAGTGTGCACAGCATCTTCATCACGTAGTCGGTTAGATAACGCTCTGACTGCACTGGCGACGTGGAAGAGATCTTCCACGTCGCCAGTGGTTTCCAGAGAGTCGAATTAAATTTCGAGTTCCAATTGAAACTGTACCAATTGACTGGAACCTATTGACCTTTGAAAAATTCTTAAATATAATAATAAAAATTGTTTATTGCTCTCAAAATATTACATTCATATAATGGTTGGTTAATAACAATATGTATAGTTAATGATGATAGCGAAAGGAAGCACCTCATCTGTCACTGGCCCAGGTGACAAGCACCTAGTCAGCGCTGGTTTTCAGTAACTTCCTCTTCTCTTCGATGTTAGGCGAGTACTTTATTAAGTAATGAGTGCTTTAAAGTTACTTAAAAAGGTATACATTAAAGAAAAAAAGAAAATCAATACCATATGGCACCTAAATTGTGTGTATGTATGTGTGTGAGTGTGTGTTTGTGTAAGAAATATTATTATTTTTAATTTATACTTTAAATAATCTTTTAGGGGCATGTATTTTCCATACTCATGTTTAACATCTTCGGCAGCACGCTGTTTAAGTAATAGAGCTCTCTTGAATTTGCCTTTAAAGCTTTCGATGCCCATTCTTGTCCTTATGGGTGGTGGTAGAATATTCCAAATATCGCTACCTGCAGTTTTTAAGCATCACCGATAACGCATGGAGTTATGTTTGGGAATCTTTAGTATTTTTTTTATTCCAACTCGTATAATATATACGATATATTATCCATAGCCGCCATCATAAAATCTATCTCTTTCCATGTCATAGAGTCCGGGCTCTACCAGGTCCATCTTCTTTTTTCATTTCAGGTCCATTTTCCTTAAAGAAAAAAAACATTAAGAACAGCCCCTCCATTTTGAGGCAGATAACAAGCATCTGCCCCTTTTTATTCCTGCGCCCCAATCTGATTGGATCTGTGAGGTTCAATTTTCAATTCATCGCGTTCCTGTACTCCCACTTTATCGTTAAAAGTCCCCCAATACAACATTGTACAGAAGAAGGTCAAGATTATGCCATGCGTGGCCCTGGAGATATCCTCATACATGGCTTCAACCTCTTCCACAGAGCGTGACGAGGTCGGCGCATATATCTGTACTGACTTCAGGAAGTACATGCCAGTGAGTTTAAGTACGAGGTACGGAACCCGGTTCGACATACCACTACTGATTTTCATGACTTTGTTAACAACGGTTTTGTGCACCAGAAAACCGACACCGCATTCAGACTTCTGATAACCCTTTTTGCTGTTGGCCGCGGAGGGCCTTCACAAGTTCACCGGATTAGGTCGCGGGCCGCATAAATATTGGCGGCGGGCCGCAGTTTGACGACCACGGCTATAGATGGTGCAGGTGGTCAAGATCAATAAGAGTACCATTTGTACCATCAATGATATTGTCTAATGGTACAAATGGCACTGCCAGGATTTTTTTCTCTTTCCATACAAACTTTTGATCATAGTGAAATATACAATGTTAGCTTTTGTAGTTTCGGGTCTATTTTGACGAATGAGTCACCAGAAATAGGCCTTCCTATTTATAAGTGTTGATTACTCCGAGATAAGTGCATAAGAAGTAGTCCAAAACGAAAACATTTATCGAACCAAAATGGTACTATGTCACATATGTAAATGGGTACTTTTGTTTTCATGTCAGGTATAGGCAAGTAAAAAAACAAATTATACTAAAAAGTTTATTAAAATTTTGGATGGACGGCAGTTTTTAATGAGATTCACTATAGTAAAAAGTGTTCCAAACATTATTAAAATAGATAGTTTACAATAAGAAAATTAAAGCTTTAACAATATATAATAATAATAACTACATAAATGCTAATATGTGGACGGATATTACTATACTAGTTCTTACAACACTTTACATAAGAGCAAGCTAATTGGCTTTTCTGGTACCTATTTACTAATAATGTGCATATCATTCGTTGGTAAAATTATGAAGAGGTAGACTCTCAAATTCACTGAAATCAAATATCTTAAAATTAACAGAAACAATATTGTATTACACAAAACTTTAGCAATTCAATACTCACACATTCGGCAACAATCAGCATACATTAATGTAATATTCCTAAGATAGGTGTGATTTTTATTAATATTTAAAAACAGTACTTACTATAACTATATGGGTATTTAAGAAATCAACAATACACCTTTATATTCTATGCGCATTTAACATGTACTTCAAAAAGAGCCATAGTAGACATTTTATTTAATAATTGTTGTAATAATAATACTACTAATGTGATGTCTTTTTATTTGGAATACTTTAATAATGAGACATTAGAAATAATTATAGTTGTGATGAATTAAAATTTTAATGATTATTTAGCGAAACAATCTTAAGGATAACTAACAGTTTACTATCTTACAATTAAAAAACAGTTCTCATTCAACAGTAAAGTTACAACTGTTTTTATAAGAAATGCTTAAACCCAGTATGTTTGGACTTTTCCGCTTAAGATCATAGAAGGCACATTGTTACTCATAAAAAAATAGATATTTTCGTTAATTTTCACATTGATTTCTTAACTTAAAATCTAAGTCATTAGGCTTTCGATTCATATTCCAATTCAAATCTTGCTTGAGATTCTTTTAATTTTTTACGCTTCTTCAATTGAATGTTGGATTCTGTGAGAAAGAGAGCGGCGGTAACGAGACAGGCAACAGATCCGACGACTCCAAGACCGAATGACCATCCTAAAAAAAATTAAATGTATAATTATAGATATAAAAGTTTTTACCATAAAGCGTACAGGACATAATATAAATATTTGCTAAGAAATCAAAGAAAAAAACGATTCGCTATATGGTTTAATTTTAGGTATTAAGTGAAACGTTGAATTATATATTTTAATGTAATATGATGCCTTATTTCAATACCTGATCATATTGTTTTTGATTAATCACGTCTATAACTTTTTTCACAAACGTTTTTTACGGGATACGTCACGCGTTTTTTTTATCCGCGCAAATCGAGCGAGTATGGGGGAAGTACTATTTTAATATCAATACTTTCATATGGGTACACTGGGCCCGCTTGTGTGTGCATGAATATATTATAAATTATAATACATGTTTGTTAATCATACAAATTTATAAGTAATTTTGGCAGTGTGGTGACTGCAGATTAAAATACAATCGTCACCATCCCTAGGGATGCCCTCTTAGCCCTCTTACGTCAACCGTAAGAGGGCTTACTTTAAGACAATACTATACTTGTAGAGAACGCAAATTTTGTCATTCATTTCATACATAAATAATTTTAATAAAATGAACAATGGGCTTATTAATTGTTAAGTTCCCTATACAAATGGTTTGGCGTGCGTCTTTGAGGATGATAATAATTTATTTATTACTTCAAAAATGTGTGGTACCTATTTCTACTTACCCAAATAGTTATTCGGATGATCAGGCATCCATCCATCTGTATTCCCCAAACTTGCAAACACTATCACTGCGATCGCACCACTAATGCCTGCAAAATAAAACATATTTTACATTCCACATACGTAATTATCACTTAAAATAAAAATTAAAGCTCTTGTGTACCTGAACCCAGCATAATATATCCGATGCTTCTGATTATAGTAACAAATCTGTTCTGGTCAGGTGAACAACACAAAAAAAAATATAAGCACCAGTATTGTTGAAATCAATACACCAAGAAGACAAATCGTGAAGAAGAATTGAGTGGCTATCATGAAACCTGTAAAGAAAATTAATTATCTTTAATCACTGAAATGAGACAAATCGAGACACAAAAGAATATCTATTTCCAGACGCCTTTTAGAGACCTATAACATAAAAGGGGATATGCTATTTATAAAATCAAATAAAAAGAAGTTAAACATTGTGTTTCGTTGAGTGAATGAGATTACTGGAGCCTCAAAATTCCCCTTTACGCACATTTCCTTTTTCCCTATCATTTTAAAGGTTCGCAACGTACTCGTATCTCCTTCGGGGTAATGGGTGAAGGTATCACTTATCAATAACAATTATCTACTTGTGTGCCTACCTATTAAAAAAATTCAAATAAAAAAGTAAAATAATATTGACGATCATCATCAGCTCATTAAACGTCCCAACCGAGGGGCACGAGGAGATTAGGCCTTAGTCGTCCACGCAGTCTCAGTGTGGGTTGGACGACTTCACACACAACCTTCGAATCTCTTCGCAGTCGTGCATGAAGGTTTCCTCACGATGTTTTCCTGCACCGTAAGAGCGTCGGATAACGTACATATATTTTTGAAAATTCGAAAACACATTGGTACGTGACGGGACCTAAGCCCTTCCGGTAGGAAGGCGACAGTCCGCACAATTGAGCCACCGACCCACTAAAAAAAAAAATATATATTTATATACCTGGCAGCAAATAACCACGTATCCTGTCATATCCTGTTGTGAACGGGTCATACACCCATCTGCACCCAACAAAGAACCTTCTCTGATATTGGTCTAGTGGGTCCGGTAATGATCTGAAGCAGTGGCTCCATAATCCTAACCTGAAATGAATATAGGTATGATTTATTTAAAGTGCTATGCATTTTCCCCATTACAGCGTAAATTTTAAAATATACAAGCAGATACTATAAACAGAAAACATCTGTTTTGACAGACTTCAAAATGAGTAATACATATATCTGTTTTTTTTAATGTTTGGTCGCGGATATCTTTGTCGTATATGAACTGATTTTGACTTTTTTTTTGTTGGAAAGAGGATACTTCAGAGGTGGTCCCATTTTAGAAAGCCAGGGTCTGATGATGGAGACCAGAGAAATCGAGAGAAACTTTTTTTTAAGTTTGTTCGCGATGTCTCTGTCGTATCGTAAAATCGGTTAAAGATTTTAAGATTCTTAAAAAGCTAATTCAGTGATTAGTCTTACAACATTTTCGAAATTGTTGTAATTAATGTTGTTTAGGGAACGAATTATTAATGATTTAAAATTCGGAACCCTAAAAAGTAAAGTTTTGAGATGACTGATTTCAAATTATTCGAAATATTAGATTCTCTAAAACCAAATTAAATTTCACTACTTATCCCCATTAATTGATAAATGATCACATTTTTAATATTTTTCCTAATCTCCACTTAATGTTTATGTATGGTTATTCATCAATTTGATAAATGAAAATTTTCTCATTTTTGTAAATAGCACTTGTATATTTGCTTGTATGGTCTCCTAGTACTTTTTTTATAAATTATTTTCCATTTTTTTGAGCATAAATTGTATTGAACTAATTAATACTACAATTCAAATGAAAGTACGGTCAAAATCGACTAATTAAAAAAGTTTTGGTCTGTTCACACTGCGGTGCTAAACAACCCATTCTATAAGGGCTCTGGTGCGATGAGCACCGTGGTTCAAATCCTTTGTTGTGGGAAACGACTAAATACCCTATATAATAGGTTATTAGGATGTCTTATTAACAATTCCTGCGAAACAATCAATCGACCTTCTATTCAGACAGTAAAAAGACTTTATAGTCTACAAAGTTCTAAATTACCTAACTCAGAAAAATCGCGTTATAGGTGCCCGTGGGATTTAAACTTAAGGATTCCCTTATTAAGACATATATTTACCTAGATCTATATAAGTGTTACGATAAAGTACCTACTTTCTATAGTTCAAACTGCAATGCAAATAAGTATCGCTGTAAGTAATAAGTAAGTTGACGACCCATCTGGTGTAATGGTTAAAACGTCGGCTATTACACCAAGGGTTCCGGGTTCATTGCCAGTTTACTAAGAGTGTGTAAATAAAAAAATATCTAATAAATACGCTCAATTTACCTGTCCAACCTAGCGCTCCGTATTCTCGAGTCGCTAACCAACCAGCTAGGCGTGCCGAAAGCCAATGTCACTGTGACAAGGGCAATGAGAAACACACCAATGCCACAGTTGCCGGCTAAACTTCTATTCTTCATTGTATCTGAAAATAAAGACATCGGTTATGCGTCAATAAACACTAACACTGAGCCGATTCAAATAGATGTTTCGGGATCATAATATGTTTAGGTTGTCGATGACGACCTTAGTGATGGAAATATAGATCTCGTTTTTTCCTTAACTCGATGTCAATAAATTGAGACTGCAGCTGATTGAGCGCCGTACTATCTAGAAGTCGAAGTGGTCGCCATGACCGAAAACGATCAGATCATTCATTCATCATTGGCGAGGTCAATAATCAATTTAGGTAGGTATCTAGTTCAATTTCGGGACTTTACGAAATAAAGGTATGGTATATATACATGTCTGACGAACTACAGCCAATGCTACGACTAAACTAAACCACGGAGGCAGAGAGTAGCACTCTGATAACACTTAAAATG
>PQWD01006724.1:0-43637 GCA_019425675.1 Leucinodes orbonalis | reverse complement strand
CAGGCATGATCCATCTAAGCCGTATCATCACTTACCATCAGGTGAGATCAAATGTCTGGCTATAGATGATAAAAGAAACATCCTCTTCATCGTAGTGTAGTTGACTGTTAAAGCTATACATAGGTATCCACCATTTTGCATCAGATATTCGGTACTCTGCTTTCCTCATCAGTGGAGTGCACAAAGATTGTGAATACGGTATGCAAAGTGAGTGACAATAATAATTTACATTTTTGTCAAATTGAGTGCTTTTGATGACAGCAGGTCGCCTATGGTTTCCAATCAGTAAAGTATAAAGGAATCATGTTGGTGATTTCGCGGGCTATCTGCCACTATTACTCATCCAGGTACAACCAGCGACCACACGTCGTCGGTTCTTAGGGCCGGAGGGATCTTACGCTATGCTTGCCAAAATGCGGTTGCTACTCCAAAACTCGTCTGCTTGAAGGCCATCAATTCTGCGACATAAATGACCAAAAATAATTAATAAAAATTTTAAAGAGAGTTTCAGAGATAGTGGCTCTGAAACTTCTTTTAAAATTTTTAATAATTATTTTTAACAAAATAATTAATGACGTTGAGGAAACGTTTATTTTTTTATGATGACGTTGATTTTCTGAACACTGGACTTCATCCATAGAACAGGGACATTACCGTTTGGAATAAATGAAACCGAAGTTGACTACTAATTTAATGATTTAATTTTCCTCATGGCTACCAATGATGTAAAGAGTATAGATTCGTGATATGCTCATAAAACTGAAAAAAAGTGTTCCGAATGCAGCGACAGCACACATAGACTTATTTCGAATGAGCGTACATTTACCTGAACAAAGAGCCTACAACTGTATTCTCTTTGGCGGTTCGTTTTTGAGGCTCGGGTGGCGCGTCTACTTTTATATATACAGATTATCATTGATGGCTGCTTATATTATATACACTGTACCATATAACGGAAATTGTATTAATAATATTTTTTTGTGTGCCCGGTTGTGTGTGTGTGTGTTTCGGTTGACGATCGTGAAACTTAGATAAACAATAAAATAACTAAATGCTCAATTACAAAGAAATATAACCCCAAAAAATGTCCGAGCCGCTTGACACATACGTTGACTTATTGTCATATTTATGACATAAAATTATTCATTAAAATTTTTACTTTAACGCGTCATTAAAAGGGTACAAAATCAAAAGCACGAGTATACTACTATGTCACTATGACATGTAGCGAGGCACGTGATTATGAATGAGCATTCTGACCAACTGACGCGATGGGCAAACTTTTGCCACTGACACTTTTTAAGTCGTGAAAGCTAAGCTACAAAAGTAATGGTCATTGTTAGATGGGTGAACGGAAATATTATATAGAGTCGCTTCGTGCATAGCAAGGCATGATAAGTCATTGGTCCGACTACTGTCTCAAGATGGTTATTGTTAACCCACCAATGCGCATTGGGCCCGGCCTAATTTGCACTGAGACTTGCTTTGAGGGTAGGCCTGAGTCCTGCAGTGCGAAGTAATAGGCTGTGTATGCAATATTTTTGTCACGTTTGTCCTGTACACATCCCATTATTTATAGGTATTAGGGTAAATCCCTATTATATTTCTTTACTTTTGTTTCCTAGAATGATGTAACTAAATGGTGACGAATTTGGTGTAATGGTTAAGAACACAGATTTCCCAATACAAGAGATGGGGCAGGCCGCGTTTAAAGTGCGACAAATATAAGCTCAACGAGCATACACTGGCTGCCAGTTTACGCTCTGTGAGACGAGTCAAGACGCACGAATATTAGTAGAAATTACCGTTTTTTTTCAAAATGCCATCCTGTGCTATTTTAACATGCCATCATCGCAATGAATCAGTAAATTTACCAAGAAATATAAAAATTTTTACAGGTAAGAACCGAAAAGAAATTGCGACACTGGGACTGCCTATAAACTTGGCGGCTTGTCCAGTCTAATTGTATATTCGGATGTCTGTGGTTAAGAAGTATGTTTCTATAGAAAAAGTTCCGGGTTCAATGATTGTGTAGTAAAAATTTGTTTTGTTTCACCATGTGCGTTAATTTTGTTCTCTGATTAAATGTCTTTGGAAAGGCAACAGTCCACACCATTTATTTTTATTAGAGCGTCAGTGGCTCAATGGTGTGGACTGTTGCCCTCCTACCGAGAGGGCTGTGGTTCAAATCCCGCCACGTATCAATGTGTTTTCGAATTTTTGAAATTATATGTACGTATCCGACGCTCTTACGGTGAAGGAAAACATCGCGAGGAAACCTGCGCACGCTTACGAAGAGATTCAATGGTTGTGCGTGAAGTCGCCCAACCCGCACTGGGCCCGCGTGGGCGAAGGCCTAATCACCCTATACGGGTAGGCTCGTGCCCCTCGGTGGGGACGTTTAATTAGCTGATGATGATGATTTATTTTTATAATGAAGATGATATTCCTGTTACAGAACATGGCAAGAAATGTACGCATGGAAGTCATGGCGAAACATCGAAGTGTTCACAGCGGAAGGTGGGGAAGCGGTTCTGTGGACGGATTTGGTTGATTCAGGTTAAAATAATTATTAATCAGTGTTATTAAGGTTGTGAAGTCAGGTAAACCAAGGTTTCCGGGTTCGATCTTCGGTCAGTGCAAACATTTGTGTGCATAAACAATTGAACATGTCTGTATGAGTGTTTCTATATTTTGACGACCCATTTAGTGTTGCGGTTGAGATGTCGACTGTAACACCAAGGGTTCCGGGGCCGATCCCCGGGCAGTACAAACATTTGTGTGCATGAACATGTCTGTTTGTAATGGTCTGGGTGTTTTCTATGTATAATATGTATGTATTTACAAGAAAAATATATATAAGTATGTTTATCCGTTGTTTAGTACCCATAATAAAGGCTTCACGCTTAACTTGGGGCTAGATGACGTTGTATGAATGTCAGTGGATATCTATCTATATACAATATTTATGTATAAAAAAGGAAATCTGTATGTCTTTCCGTTGTTTAGTGCCCTACGGCACTAAACGGCCCCACGGAACACCGGCGGGGAACGACATACGCGCTGTGTTCCCTCGACTTTTTTAAGGACAGTGACGTATTCTTAGCTGCTTTAATGTAACAAGTTTCATAGATGGCCAAAATACCTACCCATGAATTAAAAAAACACGATGTGCTCTAGGCAATTTGGACTACCACCTGTGGCCACGCGTGGCCGCCGTGGCCGAGCGGCTATGGTCGGACGTGGCCGCGAATGCTACCGCTAACGGATATACGTATGCAAGACTTGATGCCCACAGGTTTGGAATGTTTTCAAACTTTTTTGTAAGCGCCTACTAAAAAAATATAGCAAAAAACGCTTCCCTCTCTTCATCCCATCGCAGAAAACAAGTACAGTCGCCATCAGATATATATGAGCAGACAAGGTGACCAAATACATCTGACAGTTTTATCAATAAGTTCTATACAGTACAAGTTACCATTAATATCTTAACAAACCGCTTCATTATAAATTGACGATTCAAAAGTATCTGTAACAGATTTATTTGAATAAAGATTTTTCTGTCTTTCTTTCATGGCTATACTGTACGGGAAGGCCTGTGCCCTGCAGTGGGTCCTTATAGGCTAATGATTTCTTCCAAGATGGCGGATGCTGCTCCGTGGTATTCGAGTGCAGCCGATATGGCCAGTCTATTGCAGCTTCAACCCAATATCCTGTGTGAGCAAGCTTAAAACCTAAATTCTGATAAATTATAACTTTTGAATCTATTCTTGTTTTTTTTTTCTGACGTGACGTATTAGTTAAGGTTTGAAAGTAGAACACATATTTGACACTACTAATTCTTATACCCAGTAATTTCGCTTCGCACTTAAAAGAAGTACTTCTAGCTAGAATTCTAGACATTTTACGGGTTATACTTACTTGGCACTGTGAGGAATTTCTAAGTATACGACTCAGTATCAAACATTGCTAAGTACCTTGTCAAAAACCATTAAAACTTCTTTAAAACTACGTTCCTAAAGGATTTTGATGTGTTTTTAAATAAATTGATTGAAGAGGAAGATTTATGTGTATAATAGCAACCATTAAATAGTGGAGAATGTGTTTTTGAGGTTTGCGGCGGTACCGGCCGGCCGGATCGGTAAACTGTAAATTTATTGTTTATCTAAGGTTCTATGACTTAAGTGACCAGCCTGCTATAAAAACCTTGTCAAAATAAAACCCAAAAATATCAATAACAAATTATTTAATAATATTCTAAACTAAACTTGAAAAACTTCGCGAATCAACTCGCGCGCATTAGTATACGTTCCCACACAGCACAAAATCAGTCCAAAAATTAGTATCAGGATAAACTTGATCAGCCTCCACTTCAACACACCCAAACCTGGCTCCTCCCAGTCCATGCTCAGTTCGATCAGAGCTGGGAATATGAAGCCCATACATGACAGGCACAGCGAGCCCAGCTATGGACAATTAAGAAGCTATACTTATATTATTATTATGGTAGACTCTATACTGAGTCTTTAGGTAGGTACCACCGCAGTGCCAGATATCGTCCCGTGAAATAGAAATGTTTTGCACTGCTGTGTTTCGGGATGATGATACTGTAGCTAGTATGAAGTAGGTAAAAAACTACTCGGGTGACGGGCACAGTGCGGCATTGATGGAGAATAGTAACTGTCTATCAGTTGTTAAACTCCATCAATGCCACTCTGTCATGGTCAGGCGTATCATTTACCATCAAGTGAGCGTCTTGTCCGTCCTGTAAACTATTTAACAAGAACGAAATATTACCTGTCTCTGCTGACGAGTGTCAGCTCGACACATCGATCAGTCAGGTGAGAAATACCTACAGTATCGTGTCTACCACCTCGCAGAGATCAATTAAATTCTTACCACGCCCATAAACTTCGACACGTTGGGAAAGATGACAGCAATGATGGTGACGATAGTCACAAAGATGGTCCTGCAAGCAAAAACACTTGACTTTGGAAATCGTCTAACCCAGGATGGTATTGACGGAGAATAATCAATTAAAACACTAAGATTAACAATAAAGTAGATGCACCATCACGAGAGCGTCGGTGGCTCAGTGGTGTGAACTGTCGCCTTCCTACCGGGAGGGCTGAGGTTCAAATCCCGACACGTACCAATGTATTTTCGAATTTTCGAAAAATATATGTACGTTATCCGACGCTCTTACGATGAAGGAAAACATCGTGAGGAAACCTTCATGCACGCCTGCGAAGAGATTCGAAGGTTGTGTGTGAAGTCGTCCAATCCGCACTGGGCCCGCGTGGACGACTAAGGCCTAATCACCCTATACGGGTAGGCTCGTGCCCCTCGGTGGGGACGCTTAATGAGCTGATGATGATGATGATGATGACCATCACGAAGAAACGTCAACCAAAAATGTCAGCCCCATTTTATTGTAATACTTAGAACGTAACATTATTCATGCAAATTTCGATCTTAACGCGTCATAGAAAGTGTACAAAATTGCACGAGCACACTACTATGTCATTATAACATGTGAACGACGTGATTATTAATGAAAACTCTGCCCAACTGACGCGATGGGCAGACTATTGCCGCAGACACTTTGAGTCAAATTGTGCATATAATTAATTTATTGTTTATTTAAGATTAATCAGCTTTCCTTCAATATGTCATGATCAGGGGTATTACTTACCATCAGGTGCTAACTGCTTGTCCCAATTACTTTCTAAAAAAACACACTACCTAATAGAATGCAACGTGACATTGGTATTCCGGGTGAGATAGGGGGGTTCCAGAAGCAGTATGTGCGACTGTGGTGCCCTCAGACAATGGAACACCTACTGTCTTGTCCGAACTGTCCATCTTCATGCGGTTTTTGGGACCTTTGCGTTCCTGGCCCAATATTGGTAGCATCATCTTATTTAGCGACGACCCATTTGGTGTCGCGGTTGAGAGGTCGACTGCAACACCAAGGGTTCCGGGTTCGATCCCCGGGCAGTACAAACATTTGTGTGCATGAACATGTCTGTTTGTAATGGTCTGGGTGTTTTCTATGTATAATATGTATGTTTACAAAAAAAAATGTATATAAGTATTTTCGTTGTTTAGTACCCATAATACAGGCTTCACGCTTAACTTGGGGCTAGATGGCTGTGTGAGTGTCAGTGAATATTATTTATTCATACGACTCGATAAGAAAAGAAGAAACTTACCTATAACCTCTCCCAAAGCCAGAATTTCTGGCTGATGACGCCTTTCAGGTAATGCACACAGCTCGAAGGGCACCCAGAAGTTGAGTGCGAATGTCACGTATATCATCAACGCCATGAACACCTTCAGTACGTACGAGAATCTGTTTGGAAAACAAAATTATAAACCTGAAATCAATGATGTAAGAAGTATAGATTCGTGATATGCTCACAAAACAAACGAAAAAAGTGTTCCGAATGCAGTGACAGCACACATACATATATTTCGATTGAGCGTACATTTACCTAAACAAAGAGCCTACAACTGTATTCTCATTACCGGTTCGTTTTTGAGGCACGGGTGGCGTATCTACCTTTATAAATACAGAATATCATTGCTTGAAATAATATTTTTGGTTTCCATCTAATGAACGACAATTCTACAGTTGCTTGACCTGTGCAATCATCAACACAACGCACTAAGCGCTACGCCATCAAGCCCTCAAAATACAGTGGGGTATTATTTTAACTGCCTTGGTGGAGTACCCAGCCATGTTATGTACCCAAAATAAATATGATCGACTTCTTCCGAAATTCGGCTGGTGGAGGCTTAGAAAACTGAAAGACTTACATGTCCCATGGAAAGTTGATGGTCACCGGCGACTTGGCGTTCTCTCCAAAGCCCCAGTAGCCGAAGAAGCCCACTGTCATTACCATCGCCACCACCAGCGACATGCCTGAGGGTCGTCATTCGGTCTGTTTTATAGTTTTTAATTGGTGACACCATAAGTCATTCTACTATACTGTTGAGGACGGGTCCTGATACGCTCGGGAGGAGACGCGCGGGAGGAACGTGACGTCACAGCTGCAGCGGGGCGTTCCACTAGCGATCGACCCCGGTCACGCTCGTATCTACCACGGACTCCTCCAACCGCGATCTCGCTCCAACCGTGCCTATTCTGTATCTCCGTTGCAAACTAAATAAACCAGCTTATGAATATACAGTCCACTCATTTAGTCCTCAGGACCCTAACAATACTATTACCATTTTGAACCGTTAACAATCAAATTGTACCGGATTACCAAATTTACAGTTGGATTGTCAAATTAAAGTCCCGAAATCGTGTCGTAAATGTAAACTAAACACTCAGCACACTATATCACGACGGCACTATATCTTGATTAAAAGAAGATACCTCCAATCAGCACCAAATAGAATTTCTTCGGCTGCTGCATACTATTCTCTACGGCCAGGGTGACTCCAACGCCTTCCATGCTGAAGACACAGACGCCCATGAACTCAAACAGTCCTGGCACGGTGTTGAACCCTGGATACTCCAAGGGGCTTGGTGGAGTTCGCTTCACAGCGTACACTACGGTCGCTATAGCAACAGTCACTGCAGAAGAAATACTAAGGGTTAGAAAGTCAAAGCTTAAATATCTCTTTTAGGATAGGCTGGTGATGAAAGCTCATATGCTAGAATTATTTTATTTTAAAAGAAACCTTTTATATTAGATCATGGAAGACCAATAACTTCCCAAACACATGAGTTGACAATAAAACAAAAACAATAGGTTAGGTACAGGTCTTGATGCTGTATGGGAAACCATAGCCATACTTTGTGGGAAGACCTGTGCTTGTCTACAAGACGTTAAAGGCTGATAATGATGATAATAAAGAAACAGTACTGAAATTTCAGAATCATAAAGGGTTTTGGGTGGTGTGTTTAGTTTAAGAAACACACCACCCAAAACCCTTTATGATTCTGAAACTACCAATATATTTCAAATATAAAAAACCTTACCAATAAATATATCAGCTACAATTGAAAACGGTGCTAAATATTTCAAAGTAGTTATCATGCAGAGCAAAATACACGGTATGAACAGGCACATGATGTAGATCCTTATTGATGGGAAGCTCCCATATCCAGCGTCTGTGATGCTGTCCGTACCCTCGACCAGCTGCTTGATGGTTCGGGCGATGACAACTTGGTATACGCAGCATGAGCCGAACAAATCTATAGTTATCGTTGCGTCCACTGCGTAACTGAAACCAAGTAATATTCCTTGGAGTAAAAACCCCTCACATGTTTCTGCCGACCTGGTACTTTTCACTGTAATATACAATGACTACTTAAGGAACACACAGACAACGTTGCGCATGTTCAAAGTCACGGGCAATGGCGCGAGGTATGCTTGGGATCTCAATTAGGGACATAATCAGAAATCGTCACTCGTAAGTGAACTAATCTGCCGGATCAGCAAGTTGAAGTGGCAGTGTTGTGCTCACGTATGGCACAGAACAAATAGCCGTTAGAGCATAGAGAGAGTCTGGAGTGTATTAAATTAGTAATATTCCTTGGGATATAACCTCTCATATGATTCTGCCACTCTTGTTCTTTTCTGAAGTTGGCACTGCAATGCTTGTAGTTACTTACTGTATATTAAGCTGTCCAGAAGTCACTAGTGCACATATTTCACAATACAAAAACCTCTCACATGTTTCTGAGGTCCTAGTACTGTTTCAAAGTAACCATAATGCTGATCTAATAACAAGGATCGATCTTTACCGAAAACAATTAGCAAATCTCTTAGCTTTAGGCCAAGGCCCAACGTCGAGAGCAGCTTGGGCCAAGTCTGGGTACGTCATCTTCGGCACCTGTACTCGACCGTACATTTTCTGCGCAGACCTCGCTAGCATCTATTAGAAAAGAAGTAAGATCTATCATAAAACTGAACGAATGGGTACCAAATTTTACTTTTAGACACTTTAATGATCCTTGTGGAGCATTTAATTCGGATTTTACGAAATAATCCACTGATCAGCATAGCCACTGACCATTAAGTGGATTTTGGTAGGCTTTGTAACTGATGAGTTTTTATCCCACCGCCTTGAAATTAAATTGCTGATCTCAAAAAAAGAAGAGCGAAAAGAAAATATGAGTTTCCTAGGCTTTAGACTCGGTACAGAGTCGTCTCTCTAGATTCGAGACGAGTTCTGGAGAGGAGACCGCGTCTTCGCAGTCCAGCGATAGGTGGAAGAGAGAAAGAGAGACTGAGTCGTCTAGATAGGTACCACCGCAGTGTCAGATAGTGCCGGTGAAATAGGAGTGTTTCACATTTCTGTGTTTCGGGATTAGTGCACTGTAACTAGTAAAATTACCGGGTAAAGGAGACCTGTCGTCTCGGGTGACGGGCTCAGGGCAGTGTCGATGGAAAATACCTAAACCTGCCAAAATAAGTCCCGCCCAAATTTGTCTAGTCGTTTCAGAGATTTAGAGAGAGAGAACAGTCAGGCAATTTTTTTCATAAAATGTTGTCTTGGTGTATTTATCGTAGTATATTGCAAGAGAAAAAAATATTCTTCCGATATTACAAACAGGCACTTCAATTGTATTTATATGTATCGATGTCGAAGGCATACCAGCATACAGTAGCTGACTGCAAATCCCAGAAACAAATTGAGGACCAGCGCAGTCCACAGGCCGCAGGTCTTGTACGATTCGTGAATCGCAACTATACCGCCGCCGAGGCAACTCTTCACCAAATGCCCGATGGACTCTACTATGCTGCAATGAGACATTTTTGTTTCATCATCGTATGATGTTTTAGGCGTTTTCCTATAATAATAATATTAGGCGTTTTCCTAGGCGATGAAATTAATTAGAACCCTAAAGACTTCATACATTTTTTTTGTCATTCGATTTCCATCTTATACAATGCAATCAACATCAGCTCATTAAGCCCACCGAGGGCACGAGCCTACCCGTATAGGGTGATTAAGCCTTACTCGTCCACGCGGGCCCAGTGCGGGTTGGACGACTTCACACACAACCTTTGAATTTCTTCGCAGGCGTGCGCAGGTTTCCTCACGATGTTTTCCTTCATCGTAAGAGCGTCGGATAACGTACATATATTTTACGAAAATTCGGATTTGAACCTCAGCCCTCCCGGTAGGCGACACTCCACACCAATGAGCCTTCATGCAATATGAATGAATATTTGTGAATTACATTTCAGGGTTAACTTACTTGCACTTGCGCCCCTCCCCTCTCGCAGCCAAAAGTCATAAGTCTTTGCCGCTTCCACGTGTTTTTGATCTCAAATTTGCGAACGTGCGTTGGCCCTGGTCCTGCCTGATGGTGGACAACACTAATTGGCTAAATAAATATCCACTGACATACACACGCGTCATTAGGCACAAGTTAAGCGTGAAGTAATATGGGTACTAAACAACTTAAACATTACTATATAATTTTTTTTTGTAATACATACATAATGTCACTGCATATTTTACAATAGAAAACACCCAGACATTACAAACAACATGTTATGCACAAATGTTTGTACTGCCCGGGGATCGAACCCGGAACCCTTGGTGTTGCAGCCGACGTCTCAACCGCTACACCAAATGGTTCGTCAAAACTGATCGTTGTTAATGTTATTATGTGTCAATATTATTTTTTTGCGCTGATTGGTTCTATTTTTGTAGATTTTAAATTTTAAACCGTTAGACGATTCATTGTACTATACAATTACCATTTTAAACCATTAAAATTTAAGTTACTAGGTGGTAGACTCGGTACTGAGTCGTCTAGGTAGAAACCAAAGCAGTGCCAGATATCGTCCCGTGATATAAGAATTTTGCACTTTCCTATTCAACCTATCGCAGTCCACTGCTGGACATAGGTCTCCTCCATTTTGCGCCAGATATCCCGGTCCTCCGCTTTCCTCATCCAGCGCCCACCAGCGACCTTTCGCAAGTCGTCGGTCCATCGGGCCGGAGGGCGTCCTACGCTACGCTTGCCGAGACGCGGTCTCCACTCCAGAACTCGTCTGCTCCAACGGCTATCGGTTCTGCGACATACGTGACCAGCCCAACTTACCATTTTGCAAATATCATTAATGCTTGAAATTGCTGAACATTACTGAATATAAAAATATAACAAATATTTTTATAAAATCATTTGACAATCCAAATCTTAGTTTTTTCGTCTCGGTCCTCTGTCAGATTGACGTATTCTTTAAGTTCTATCACAGATAAGTTATATGCTCCAAAATAAAAGCAAAAATAGGGTTTTTTTCTAGGATTATGTATCATACCGTCTATGGGTTTTTTGGACTGATGTTTTATGCAAAGACTTTCTCTAGGACTTTCTATATATATATTTTTTTCTCTGGTTATTATGTAAATTTGACATCATTTTTCAAAAGTAACTATAACCTCTTTCATCATCATCNCTTGTGATTACAGAGTTAGTCTAAGTCTCGATGTACAAACACAACTTTCATTGTTTGAGATATAAAAAAATATATTGTAACATATTCGTATGCCAAATTGTTTTTCAATTTGTGTTGTTTTTCAATTGACATAATCTAAGCATTTATTATTTTCTTTTTATTATTATTATTCTTAGTTTAATTTATTTTTAATATTTGTTGTGACGACCGTTTTGTTTGACTTGTCGGCGTGTTGGACCTTTCTGTAAGCTGGCATGTTTGTTTGATATAAATAAATAATAAATAAAAAAAATAAATTAGCAAGCTTGTTAATGTTTGGTATGGAAAAGAGTTTACTGTTGACAATAAACTTGTTGAGTAGTTTGTGCACATATGTATTGTCCTTTCAATGTTATTTGATATTGTTTGTTTCTAAAATAAAAAATATATGTACAGATATTTAATACATAGGTAGTATCCAGATCTAAAAAGATTCACACAGACGTTTACAGAGGCATCTAGCATAAACTTTAAAATTTCATCCGTTCGTCATTATGCGTACTGCAAATGAATGGAATGATCTGCCTGCGTCTGTGTTTCCGGCCACATACAACCCTGTGGCATTTAAAAAACGAGTGAATAGGCTTTTTCTAGGCAAGCTCGCTCCATCTTAGAGCACGTCTCTTCCCCTAGGAAACTTAGTCTGTGCTCAAGAGTAAGCCCATCAGAAAAAAAATACGATTAAAGACGATCTACAAATAACATATTATGTCCTTGAAATTGTAATCTCCATTGCAGCTCATAATAGTTACACAGAAAAGAGTGGGTGCAAAAAAGGTGTGCAAAACGCAAAATGCAAAATTGCAACTTCAGTGAAAAATTACACCCAGCTGTGCGCTTCGTTTTGTTTAGATGCAACTTTTACTCGAAACTTTAACTAAAAACGAAAATAATGTTTTCGCACCCCCATCCTCCCCAGACAGATGCGAAAATTTCCGTTTTTATTTGCGCAGGTAATTTAATTAGCAGCTGACTTATTGAAGTTGCAGTTTCGTAATTAACACTGCCAGACAAATAGCTTCTGAAAAATACGTATTTGTAAAACTCCGTAGACTATACCACGGTTTTCGAGAGAATAACTTTTTTTACTCTTAAGAGTATTCCATTCTTTATTAATTCATATTCAGCTTCGAAGATCCATTTAAATATACATGTCTGTTTTTTATTTTGCGTTATTCAGGACAAAATCCAGGGATATAAAAAATCTTACTGGGTTTATAATCCATAAGCAACCAGTACCATTATGCACATATTTTCTAATAAAAACCTTTAAAAAAGTTACATTTAAATTAAAAAAATACATATGATTACGTACTTCGTTGGACACATTAGACTGTCGCATGGCAACTACTATTTCTAGACTTTCTATTATGATTATCCCTAACTACCTACTAATCCACATTGGTCCACGAGGGTCAATTTGGAATACAGTTTAAGGATCACGGACCAAACTCCCCATGTTTTCTTCCCGCAAAGTGATTTAATTCCTTTTTTATCATTAAATTCTAAAACCGTCTTAATCTAGCTTGGTACTCGTATTTAGGGCCTCGTAGGACAGGCTGTGCCTAGTGCGAATTCCGCTTTCTCTTACCCAATTATTTTTAACACTTGTGTATACTTAAGTACTTCATTTTAATGTATCTGGTATAAAAATCTTGAAACTTTAAGTAAAAAAACTTTTTTATTTTTTATTATTATTTTTTAAGTATGGCACTGCGGGAGGGTATGTGCCTTGCAGTCAGGCGGTACAGACTGGTTGATTTTGATTGTACATTTTAAGTTCAGAAACTAACTGACTCGATATGAAGCTGATGAAAACACAATCCCTTTCAAAAATAATTCCCGCACATTTTTAATTATGTCGTGATGCCAATGCCAATGATTGGCTGATTGAGGCATGCACAAATTTAAATTAATAATACTGGTTTCTGTCTGTCATTAATACTAACGTACGTATGTATGAAAACACAATTACCGACCTTTGGCTCATTAAATAACACTGTAATATTAAAACTTAAATCAAAAAACAAATGGATTACCAATTGTAAAGCTCGGCGAAAATTAACAGCGAGTAAATATTTGGTTTCCACGTATTTTGCGAGAGTCCCAATTACTTCTGACCGTGTTTATGCATATTTATGTTGACTACATAATTTTGTTTTTGCCAGTTTACGGTTTGGTTCCCTATAAACATAACATACTTATTGATTTTACTGATTCTTTGCCTATTTAACATAGTCTCTACTTCTTCTTATGGAGTCGATATGGATTCGCAAGTTAAATATGATAATGCAACCAATATTGGGCCACTTTAATCGCCCTTTCATTTCCAGAGAGCCGGAAACCGCACGAAGATGGACAGTTCGGGCAAGACTCCATTGTCTGAGAAAAACCACAGTCGCACAGACTGTCTTGATCTCCGGTATTATCTGTGAATTGAGCACTTCATTTTATTTTGATTGTATTTTGATGAACAAAGTAAGATGTATAAAATAAACAAAACAATGAAAGAAGACACCACGTACCAAAATGATTTATGAAGTGGTTGTTTTTAATGCCCTCTTTTCTCATGAATACAATCTTATTTTAATGCTTACATATTTATGTTTTCTTCCGATTTAAAAGCGCTTAATAGGCAAATAATAACTTATTCGTATAGGCCGTAGACGTCCATAGTGCGTATAGGCTAACATCACGCACATACTTTAAATGACTTTGTAGGCTTTGCAGGTTTCCTCACGGTGTTTTCCTTCACCGAGAGAGCGTTGGTTACACGTATTTCTTATAAATGATTTCGAAATTCGAAAAGACATTGGTACTTACGTGGCAGAATGGGTAAACAACAATCTACACCTGTCATAGATACCAATGAACAACCGAGGCTATATTTTGAAAAATCATATTACATTAGACGAAAATTGTCTATTAAAACTAGACGTTTAGTCTTTTAATGAAATTATCTATTAAAACTTTCATATTAGGTCCTCAAAAACTTTCGCTCAGCGAAGCCCATGTTGGAATTTAATCCAAAAAAAAATTTTTCTCCCCGCTGCATTATCTAAAAATTTTCCAATTATACGAAATTTAATCCTTTCACAAACGCCGAGTGAAGAATGCGCGCGATTTATCGGAAACTTTGAAAAAGTTCTCACAGGTTCCGATGGGGGATGGATTGGAATATTTTCCCTTTTGGGACCGAGTTATTGAAATAATTTCGGGGCGGTACGAAATATTAAACGCCGGGGCGCATTGGTGGAGTTTTTGAACTGTTGTCTGCGGCCGTGAAGATTGTTCGCGAATTGTTTGAGGCACATCGCATGATCGTTATTGGAATACTGGCGATGCCGTGTTGCCTTTGCCAAGTCACTTTTTGACAGCGCTCTATTTAAAATAAAATAATAATAAATTGACTACACAGAACGAGAAATGCCAAAAATAATATTATCCATTTCAATAAAATTGTATAAGTTAAAGTTGGCTAATTTTGAAATATAGTTTTCAAATTATACCAAATTTCATTGCAATAAACAATTTTAATAAAGATGAGTAGTTAACAAGAAAGAAGAGCGAAGATCTCATTTCTTGCAATCATATAATTACGTATTTATTTTGTTTTGGATTACTTACTCCTACGTGCATGTTTCCCGAAAACACTCGCAGTAATTTCGCAAATTTCGCTTTTTTTCGCTTTATGTTATCTTTGATTAACGATAAACTTTGTATATTAAGGCTAGCATTCAAAAAAGCAATTGAACCATCAAATATTTAAAGCCATTCATAATTTTGGATTGATAAATTTTAGATTAACAAAAGGCAAGCTTAAACTTTTATATCATTAATATATTTCAAGTGCGCATTATTTACGCCAAAACCTGCAGGTGGCGCCAATGCGCGTTCAATATTGAATTGCAAAATTTCGGTTTTGCATATGCATGCAAAAAGCGGGCGCTAGCAAACAAGTAGGTAAACGATCGGCCGCAAATGTGTGCCTTTATTATTATAAATTGTTGTTTTAATTTTTATCTTTGTCAGCTTCAATTGTTTTTTTTTTCTGATGGACTTTTCCTGTTGGTCGCTCACAGCCTTCTCATCATCACAGAAAGGCGAGCGCAGATGGTTTTGAACCTTTCAATAGTTTCTGACCTATTTTTGGTACATTTTAAGGAATTGATCATGCATTTTCAACTCGTGATTACTTCAATAAGCATTTTATTTTTGCGTAGATCTAGAAAGCTTTTTCCGGATTGACTGTTAACAATCGGATAGCCATCACAGCTTCACTGGACAACACGACTTCAAATCTTTTTATCTGGATGCATCAAGAGCAATGTAAAAAACTGTAAAATAGGTATTCCGGTACAACTTTGATGAAAATGGTTTATAGCGGTAATTGTAAATTGGCAACATAACACTTGTAAGGTGACACTTAAAGCTAAGTGTCACCTTACTTATAGGTTGCCACGGCATGTAATGTGGATAGTCCACTAGGGCTAAAAATAAAAAAAATTTAAAATATATAAATATAACAAGAAAATGGATTGAATTACACTGAATGCATAGATTACTGTATAAAGTTCAAGGCATCAAGCAATGCAGTCAAAAGACTGCAATACTTGACGCCTGAATATTCGAGGCTTATTTGAAAATATGTCGATGTCACATACTTTACTCAGCTTATTGTATTGACGGTGTAGTCTATGCATAGTTGCGTGATGACTTACATTGATCCTACTACCCTTTACAAAGACATACTCATAAAAAAAATTTATCAATACATACCAAACAGATATTTTATGCACACAAATGTATGACAACCCGGGTATTGAACCCGAAATACTTCAGTAGACGACTCAAGCATTCCCCAAATGGGTTGTCAAATATAGTAGGAATAGTAACAAAACAATCCACAAGTTGGAGTGTTCAGTGGCACAGTCTAGTACAGTCAACGCCAACACCGAAGATTACATGCAAGGTATTGCACTGAGATTTGTGTCGACACCATTTAAGTCGGATTACGTGCAAACTTGCCGGACACCGAATGCACATAGTTCAACTGCAATGGAGTGAAGATTTCAGCTGTACGTATGTCTTTATTGCAAGAAAAAGAGTAAATAATATGCAATTTAGTTTTAAGATATAATAAAAATAATAAGTTTATTTTGCTTATAATCCTTTTAGAGAATAAAGCCCCGGTTACCAATATAGTAAAAACGGTGTTTCAGGAGCCAGTTTTTGCCCTTTACATGTTTCTCCAATCAAAAAGTTTGACAATACCTTTACAATAATAGCGTTCTATCCGTACTATGGATGATATAAGTATAATTAAGTACTGTTAGAATAAAAAAAATGTAATACGCCTGATCATGACAGATGTAGTGCTAAAGTAAATTAATAACAGTAGGTATTTCCCGTCAACGACAGATGTTAGGTCTCTTATACCTAGTAGTAGTAGTATAGGTAATTTAACTAGCTGCAGGACCCTTATTCCGAAACACAGAAATGCAAAACCCTACCAGTCTACGGAATGCTAACTGGAACTGCGGTGATACCTACCTAGACGACTCAGTACTGACTCTACCACCTAGTAGTAGTAGTTTTAGACATTATAAAATACATCACCAATGAGCATCGTCTATTTTCATTTCAAGTTTCTACTAAGAGTACTACAGAGGATGTAAGTTATCAAATAAATGCGACACGTACTTGACGAGTTTTTATCAATGTCAAAGTCAAAGTCAAAAACATTTATTTCAAATTAGGCTTACAAAAAGCACTTATGAACGTCAAAAATATACAAAATATAATAAAAACGGTTAAAGGCTTACAAAAGCACTTATGAACGTCAAAAAATATACAAAAATATAATAAAAAANAATATTAATCCCTCCCCCGCGGCTGTCAAAGTATAAGCAACAAGCTCCCATAATTTTGAATTTAATTATTGTGTTAAGATACATATACAATATATTTACCTGTTTTGCGTGCTGCCATTGTATGGCGTGGAGTGGATATTCAAAAATCGTACAGAAAAGTGCCTGCTGACAACAATCTCATTTCTGATTATCACTGTAAGCATAACCTCTTGTTGCTATTATCGGTTAAACAGTCTCAAACTGCTTTAACATAGTGGCTTGATCGAGATCACTATCTGGAAACTACTGACATCTGTTGGTAGAACCCTGTACTATCTTGCTTAGCAGTCATACGAGGGCATCTCCGCTGTGATACTTGGGTGCATAACACACAGGTCTAGTTTTGCAAACCACCGATAGATTGCGCTACTTGTGTCACGCTTGGCTATTTGAGCTTAAAATTATTGCTATAATTTTATTGCACTATGCCGTTTGAACGCTCACCTCCAGCGGGTATGCAGAGACTTGTAAGCCCCACACACTACAATTCGGATACAGCTCTAAACGTACTCCAGTCTACCGTACGAAATGAAAACTTCTACATTGCAAAACGGCAAAAAAGAGCTTTTGACGAAACTCCTGACAAACCCCATGACTCGGAATTAAAAATTATGATCTCGGAGATGGGGTCCCAACAGGACAGTAAATTTGAAGCATTAAATAATGCCCTGCTTACAATAATGGCACAAAACAAAGAAATTAAAAGTTCGGTTGAGACCATGACTAAAAAGCATGATCAGCTACTGGAAAAAATGAATATGTTGGAACATGAAAACACTCTATTCAAGAACCGGATAATAGCGTTGGAACAAAAGACTGAATACCTGGAAAAATACAATCAGCACACTGCAATTGAAATTCGTAACCTCCCGAAACTTCAAACAGAGAATAAAAAGGACCTAATAGACCAGGTGAAAAGTATCGGCTTGACCATAGGCATGGAAAATCCTATCGGAAAAAATGATATTCGGGACATCTACCGTACCAAGTCCCAGGCTGTAATCGTCGATTTTGTCACGGTTCTCCAAAAAGAAAATGTACTAACTAAGTGTAAATCATTCAATAAGAACAAGCGTATTAACAAAGAACCACTACTTCATTCGGAACACCTACGCTTACCTGGACCACAACGCCCCATTTATATCACTGAGGCCTTGACCACTAAAACAAAGCGGCTGCTATATGTGGCAAGAGAGTATGTAAAAAGTGGTAAACTTGCTGCGGCTTGGACATCATATGGAAAGTTAGCCATCAAATCGGAGGAAAATTCCGTGCCAGTCCGTGTCAATGACGAAGCTGAAATTCACAAACTGGTGCTGTGACTAGGCTTACATTATTTTAATTTAGTTGATGATTCAATATGTGTTCCCCTTTTTAAGCACTCCTTTTATGTTTATGCGCCAAGTGTCGTTACTAACATTCAATATTTTACTCTAGGTCTTAAGATTATTCTCTATGGGCTCCTCTCCATCTCTTTTACTCACATAATACTCTCAAACCATGTGCTTTCCACTGTTCACATTAACATTACTTACCTAATCAAATTTAACACAGCCATACATTTTTTATCATGTCTTAAAAACCGCCAGATACAGGAATCTAGTAAAAGGCTTATATAACTTAAAAACTATTTTTCCACCCCATTTATATTGGGACACACCTATTTACAGGTACTATTTTATTCTCAGCTAGAGGAAAATGCAAAACATAGAAATAGGCTTAGAACTGGATTCCCTAAGTAAGACTCAGGTGTTTAAATGTTGCATTGATGATGTTAAGTGTAAAATTCCGACTGCCGTTTCTTCATTAAACATAGTTACACAAAACATACGAAGTATAAATTGTAATTTTTCAAATTTTCTTACCTTATTGAGCAGATCGCAGATGATTTGGGACGTTATTGTTCTGTCCGAATGCTGGCTTTCACCACACACTAATGTGCCTCATCTCCCTGACTATATAAGTGCATCGACAACAGTGAATAGAACTCAAAATGAGGGTGTGGTTATGTATTGCAATAAATCATTAGAGGCCACATTTGAAGAAGTCCAAATCGATGACGCAAACTGTCTTTTATTAAAAATAAAACAGGAAACCTGTATTATTGGTATATACCGTCCACCAAGTATTAGCAACGTGAGTAAATTTCTCTCTTCATTAGACGAACTTCTTGCAAAGGTTTCCTGCTTCAGGCAGGTCATAGTGTGTGGTGATATTAATATTGATATTGCTTCAGGTAGTACTGATAAACGTGCTCATGAGTATTTGAATGCGCTTGCCAGTCATTCACTTTTACCTGGCCATGTTGAAGTCACGCACGGTCGTACATGTCTTGACCATATGATGGTCAAAACCAAAGTGGAAGCTACGTGTTTAGTTATAAATTCATCGATTACAGATCATGACAGTGTAGCTCTTAGCCTTAATATGAAAACGAATGCGACAAATAATAAGACAGTTAGTTACCGTTTAGATTACCCCAGATTGGATGAGTTTATGTTAGGACTGGATCTAAATCCCGTACTGACGTGCAATGACATAGATTGTGCAGCAAATCTCTTGACAGAATTATTAACCTCCGCCATTGAAAAATGCACGATACCTGTGGCCACCCCGAGGCGAAAAATTTTATATAAGCCGTGGATGACATTAGGACTTCTGCGTTGTATGAAAAATAGAGATAAACCTGCATAAAAAAATCAAAAAGGATCCTGACAATGAAGTTCTTAAATTAACTTATAAACGATACAGAAACTTCTGTAATTTAATATTAAAAAAAACTAAAAAAAACTATGAGAAAAAAGTGATGTTAGCCGCGAGTAATAATAATAAAAAGCTGTGGAAAGTTATAAGGGATATAACTAATGCTAAGCAAAATAAAGATTCCTCCTTGGCACTTGTGTCTGAAAGCTCACAACAGAGCGTAAACAATGTTAACACATACTTCGCAGAAATCGGGAAAAAACTAGCAGAAACCCATAATAGGCCACAGTCAGTGCCGAAAAACCCAGATGTGCTCTTACCTATATCGCCAAGTAACTCACTTGGCTTACTCCCGGTGGATGCTGAAGAAATTGGTCGTGTTGTGGTGGGCTTACGTGACGACTGTGCTGTTGGATTAGATTCAATCTCGAGTAGATTTGTAAAGAGATACTTACACTTACTGGCGGCTTCAATCACCCATATCTGCAACCTGACTTTATCCTCTGGCATCTTCCCATCAATTTTCAAAAAGGCTCTAATAAAAGCCGGTGCATAAGGGTGGCGAGAAGGACCGTGTCGATAACTATAGGCCTATCTCCATTCTTCCAACTCTATCTAAGATCCTTGAGCGTGTGATGAACAACCAGCTTACAAAGTTTCTGGAAGTAAATAATCTTATCTCATCTTCGCAATATGGTTTTCGTCGTGGATTATCCACTAATGATGCAGTACTCGACCTTGTCAACTCAATAGTCACGACTTTGGATGATAACAAGAGATGTGTGACCATATTCCTTGACTTAGCGAAGGCATTTGACACGGTCCCAATCCCACTTCTCTTGAAAAAACTGGAACAAATGGGAGTCAGAGGCCTTCCACTTACTTTATTCCAGAGCTATCTGTCGAATAGAACCCAGAGAGTTAAAATAGGAGATTGTTTGAGCGATGAAGTGGAGATTGAGATCGGAATACCTCAAGGAAGTATAGTCGGTCCAACTCTATTTCTTACTTATGTAAATGACTTGTGCCAACTCCAACTCGAGAAGGGCAAGATTTATGCCTTTGCTGATGATACGGCTCTTTTTTAGTGGATCGACGTGGGATGAAGCATTTTCAAATGCTCAGGACGGCTTTGACAAGGTTTGCGAATGGCTAAAACTTAACAAGCTAACTTTGAATGTAGCTAAAACGAAATATATGGCTTTTGCGCTGAAAGCCAACAGGCTTCCAGTCGAAACATTAATTATTGCAGCTCATTCGTGCTATCGTCGGGATCTCTGCAATTGCCCTTTACTAAATAGAACAAGCAGCATTAAATACCTAGGTATCACCATAGACCATACTCTTTCCTTTAAGCCCCATATAGATTCACTTGTCCCTCGAGTACGGAAACTTATTTACATATTTAGTACACTCAGAAATGTGGCTGACCGAAGAGTTATTAAAATGGTATACCATGCACTCTGCCAACCTATCTTGGAATATTGTATATCGGCATGGGGAGGTATTGCGAAAACTATCTTCATTGAGTTGGAAAGAGCACAGAGAGCGATTTTAAAGGTAGCTGCTCGTCTACCGTTTCGATACCCTACATCTAATCTATACACAGAATGGAATGTTCTCACAGTCAGGCAGTCTTTCATTCTCCAAACCATTTTATATAAGATCACTCTATTGAAGTACGACCCTAAATTGATAATAAATAAACGAAGGATAGGTTCTGTTTGCATTACGCCACTTTTTAGAACAGAAACCTCGCATAGATTCTATTGTTTCATGGGTAGTTTTCTTTACAATAGGCTTAATTCAATTCTTAATTTTTACCCACTTCCTAAAGCTAAATGCAAATCTAAAATTACGACTTATTTAAAAACATTGGACTACCTTGCAACTGAAGAAATAATTAACGTTATTAAATAATTATAATTCAAATAAAAGATTTAAAGATTAGTCAATTGTATTTTAACGTTATGCATTTCCATTTCTCACCTGATCTACCCTGGTATAAAAAGACATCACACTCACTCAAACATTCATACAGGCATACGCCAAGCACGCACGCAAAACATTCTATCACTAACATTACACGATTAGTCACGCATACACACAATATACATAACACACATTCGAGAGCCCTTATATTATTTTAATAAGTTTGTTATGTAAGCATTTCTTTATTGCCATCTGCGGTGGGCGGCCTGGTGACCCGTAAAACCGGTTGTACAAACCTATTTCGGGCTCCAGTCTCTCACTTCTAGGATAAGTTTACTAACTATGTAAGATTGTTAAGTTAATCTTTGTGAGAGAAAAAAATAAACGTAAATAAACGTATTAAAAAAATGTTATGAAACGCCTTTTTCGATTGTGTTTTTATTTTAATTACGCTTTGCACGAGCTCAACAATATGAATGTTGACTGTAATTATAAGATTACAGATAAACATTTCTATAAAGTATAACATAGCGAAACTTAGCCACAATTTAAACAAGTATCTTGTACTCTTGGGTATTTAACAACGGATAAATATAATCATATTACCAACCCCTATTTGTGTACAAATAAAACAAACAGCCATATTCAAACATACAAATGTTTGTTTTACTCGGAGACTGAACCCGAAACTTTTGGTGCTATATCAGACTTCTTAACCATGACATGTCGTTATGTGGATCGTTATCCGTGTGAAAGTAATACAGATTGCATTTCTAAAAATCCCAGCGTTAACTTTTATGGTAGTAACTAATAAATAATTATAATATGTCCAAGTACACTACTCGTATCTGATAATAATATTTTGTTGTCTATTTCACTGACAATGATGTGGTTTTCTAAAGTGCTAACCAACATAAGGGATCAATAAACATAGATTTTATGGAAATCCGTAACTCGAGTACAAATGAATGCGTTCGGCTAACAAACATTGTTTCCTAGCGGGAATTGAAAGCAAACTTTGATTTCGAAGCTTTGAAAATGTGAATTTTCATAAAACTATCCTCATTTCATTTTGATTGTGTTTAATTAAGCTTCCGAGCAGATTTGTTAGTAGGATATAAGCTGAAAATGTGTCTTGAACTATAATTCGATTGTCATTGCATAGTTTGAGGGGTTTAATAGGGAGATATTTGGGTACTACAAATCGAGCTTAGTTTATTAGGTGTTCGATTTTTCAGCTCGGCTCGTTATATATAAAAATATGAAAATTTAGGAAGGATCCCTGTAACGAGACGTTGAAAGTAGATGATGAGCCAGTTGACCATGGAGATAGTTTTTGGTACAAAATTCTTGATCAAAGACTCGCTGGGGGTTAAACTCGTCACATGCAATAGATTTTCTACGAGTATTGTTTTCCCGCGATATTGTGCCTATACCGGTGAACAATCAGAAATTTGCTTTCACAATATACTCGTATTTAAATACTTATAATAACGTAAAAATATAATGCTTATTTTGGTTCACTAAAGTAGCGATTAAATAAATGCTTCAGTGTATGAATAAGTATTGTTAATACCCTGGTTTAAAAGAGGTTGCCACGCAAACCACAGTGTACATCTATTCATTATAAGAAAGTGTAGTTTATTTATAAACGACGACGGGGTTAATGATATAAAATCAGAATTATACGAAGTAATGCACAAAAGAAATACTAGAAAACAGTTACAAAAGCTATTTTTTACTCAATCGTGTAATAAAAAACACCAGAATAAGAGTAATACACATTTATGGCGAATTAACTAAAAAAAAAAATATTATATACAAAATATGTGTAGATAATTAACTACCACTAGAACCACTAGAAGCCACTAGAAGTTGGCACTTCTAGTGGGTGGGTTAAACGGTGGCCCGTTGCTTGCTTTTTAGGAAGGAATGCGCTCTTTTCTTAAAGGTTCCTTTATCAAATCTGGTAGGGAATACAGCTGCTGTTATATCATTCCATATTAGCAATGTATGTGGAAGAAAATTGCGCATGAATCGAACTGTAGCAGTTCGCCAACCATCACGATGATGAGGATGGATTTTATCTTGGGGCGGGTAGTTGTGATGAAATGTTATACGCCCGTTTTCTTAAAGCTATGATATTACTCTGGTCGATTCGTAGTATGGATTCTCACATAATACATTTTTATGAGATCAGTTTAACTTTGACATATGGTCCCGATTTATTTATTTGTACTGGCAACATTTCTTAATTTATTTATCGATAATGATTTTTTGTCATGTTGCCGTAATGGTCGCGGGTGGGCTGTGAGGCGGGATATAATTACGTTAGTAGCGAGTTGCACCCCGCCATGTCTGTCGACTGATTAAACTGCCGGCTGGCTCCAGACGATCGCGACTCTATTTCATGTTCAGCTCTACGCTACGTTTCCTTATTTATACTTAATTGGGTACCATCAAAAACAGATTAAGTTTGTTATTTTAATGGAACGCATTTTAAGGCACCGCTTGTATTTTTTTTTGATGACCCATATGATGTAATCGTAGAGACGTCAGCAACAATAGCCAGGGTTTCGAGTTCGAGTCCCGTGCAAAACAATTTGTGTGAATAGACATGTCTGTTTGTTCTGGTCTGTATGTATAGAATGTTAGTATTTACAAAGAAAATGACGTTAGTATGTTGTTACGTTTTTCAAAAAAGATATAATATTTTAGTATATTAGTGTTATTTTTCAAAGAGAACAAAACCTTTTGCTATTTCGCTTATTATGTGTAAAACTAATTTCTGCGTCCTTATTGCAAACTGTTATGAAGGTTAGTTCTCACGCCTTGCCAAGAGTATTTTTCCGTTCTTCCATTTACAACGTTGTTGCATTATGAGGCGTCTGCAACGCAACTGGCAGCTGCAAACTGACGTTTGTAATTAAACTCAGTGATCGAGCAAGATTCCTTTTGTGTGTTCTATTCTCAATATTTTAATTAGGTGCTTTATGAAGATTAGGATTACGAACTAATTTTAGTATTTAACCTTTTAACCTTTCGTTGTGAAGGTTGACTTTAGCCCTTAAGATGAAGATTGGGCCCATTATGACGATTCAAAAACATTTTATAAAGATTTATTTAAATAAAGTCTATTTCAGATCCAGTTTGGTAGTTACTCATGTTATGTGACTGTTATGTAAAGTGAATCAGCGGTTTAATTCCGTTTTATAGACTACAATTTAATCCAAAGGTAAAGGTCATTTTTTGACGAATTCTGTCAAGCCTAGTCTTTTGAGCCTGAACTTATGGTTTAAATTTGTAAGCTTCAAGTAGGTATTGTATCATTCAATAGTCTAGAGCGTGAATTAAAAGTTATAATGACGATGGTGATAGTTACAGCGACCTTACATTTTGTTAGACTTGTTGCCGTTTAGTCCTTTATGACGGGATAACCTTCCGATTACACTTAAATTTTAAGAAGAAGCGATTATATAAAACTCGATGATGATATAGACGGATAAATCCATTTTCATGGGTTCAATTGAAACTTCAGCTAGAAAACAGCTTAGCCGGCAGCGGCGTGTAATTACAGACGTCAGTCACGGCCACCGCAATCTCTACATGTGTCGCACACAGCCAAACGACTTAAGAGAAGCTTGTCAACGTACATTTTTGTAGCAATATTTCAGATTGTCCCAATCAACCCGAAATATTGCTACAAAACAAAAAATCGGCAGTGAAGTACCTTTTTTAAAATATATTATTTGAAATAAACATTGATATTTTGTCCCATCGTCAGCTCATTAAACGCCCCCACTGAGGGGCACGAGCCTACCCGTATAGGGTGTATAGGCCTTAGTTGTCCACGCGGGCTCATTGCGGATTGGCTGACTTCACGCACAACCCTTGAATTTCTTCGTAGGCGTGCGCATATTTCCTCATGATGTTTTCCTACACTGTAAGAGCGTCGGTTAACGTAAATATACTTCGAATATATACAACAACAGTAATGTCAACAACAGTCCACACTTTTGAGGTACCTACGCTCAATGGGCCACAGACTGTGTTTTATGTTATAAAAGGTGGGAAAAACTTAACTTTTTTTTATTATTTCTATTATACTTTGTTTTTGCACCTCTTTTATCTCATTTTGTATTCCTCTCTAATAAATGTTGTTGACAGATTATAGTAATAAAAACAACAATACCGAGGGACTGTACTTTAATAAATCATAAGAAGGTTCTGGATTATTTTATGTGGGCTTGACAAACGAAATTGTGTGATTTTGACTACGAAGTCTGGATCTTGTACTTGTATGTGTAATTTCGGTGCCATCATAAAATAAAATCGCAGTAGGCCAAGTCACCAATCCGTTGGGTAAAATTGTTGAGAAGTTGACTAAATATAGGGTTTAGTCAACTTCTTACAGTAGATAAAAAAACATATATTATTTCTAATGTAAGTCAGACAAGTAGTTACTAACGTGAAGAACAAAAGGCTTTATCTTTGGAACTTGTCTACTCTACTAGTTAAAGTGTAGGCTCTGTAATAGAGACTGAAAACCACTGATTGCGGCCGGTGAAAATAGTAGAATTGTTTGTTAGCTGCTATTATTAGAAGCGAAGTGAAGGTTTACAATCCTGTAGGCTGTTGGTTATCGCAGTTATTACACATATATTCGTATAGCAGTATATATTGCCTCTTTCAGGCAATGTGCAAAGTTGGCCACAGTGTGTAAACATGGTACATTGTTGTTGATACGATCGCACACATGGCTTCGCGGGAACAGGGAACACCACATTCCGAGAGAAGTTCATTATTCAAAAGCCAGTTAAAAAATAAAAAGAGACACCCGTCTTTACCTTGATACGACAGAATGTTTCATGATATTTCTATGTAAAACAAAATAAATATATAAAGCAAAAAGATGTATTTTATTCTATGATTATAAAATGAGTGCATCACTTTCTTTTATATTAAAAATACTTAAATCTAAGCATAAGATTCCTCTCATCAGTTAAATTTTTTTGTGAGATATTTTTGCCATATGTTTATATACGTGTTAGTAATATTTTATTTGATGTTTTAAAGTTTAAAAGAAACAAAATATTTAAGTGACATAAAAAAATAATTTTTATCTTTCTTTGTTATTTCATGGGGTTAGTATTGGGTTATCTTTTTCTAACATAAACACGGTTAAAATCTCAATACCCACAGAAACATTCCTCGTCCAAAGTTCCTTTCACTCGAGATTTAGTTATGTGAGCGTATAAATAAGGGCAGCAGGGACTATCTTTATTTATGCGCCAAGAAGTTCAGTGTCGCTCTGTGACATTATTTTCCGAATCACATAATGTGCCAGGGCACTTAACAGCCGCTCAAACTGTGTCTCCGCGCGCCCATCATCTTGGAACCACTCCAAACGAGTCCGAACAGATTAAGACACAGTGGAAAAAACGTACGCATAAATCCAACAGGATTAAGTGAGTGGGCCAACGAGGAAAATAGATACACAGTACCGGGAAATTCGACATTTGTAATTGTGTAGTGGCTTATGTTATTACAAAATACAATGAAGTCTATTGTATGTTATTCAATCGTTTTTACGATAACGTTGTTGTTTGTTGAAGAAACGTAACGCGTAAACAGAATATTATAAAGAATATTTTAAAAAAATATTTCTAATCTATTATTATATGTTATTTTTGTACCATAAAAGGCAAAGTAATATTATAGTAATTTTGTTTTAAGCGATGGCGGTGAGCCTCCTGATATGTTTATACTTATAGTATTATCATGTAGATATCATATTCTCAGTATAAAGTAGATCTTACTTTAACTTTCTTGATTTTTAATTTTTCATTTAATGTTAATGCTATAACTCCAGTACATAAAAGTAAAATTAAAAAATCTCAAAAATATATACATATTTAATATTTCATGAATCCGAAGAGGGTCTAGGAGGCTGTTCTTAAATGACAACCAAAATGATGTTTTGATATAAACTCCTAAAAATTATCTGGCTTGTCTTGTATTAGCAAATCAAATTGTATCTTTTTATTATCAATATAATATATAGTTACTGTTCCCTAATTTGATTTAGATTCAATTATCCATGAGCTCTATCAAAAATAGACGGGGATAATCAGGATCTCGCAAGAGGTTACAGTGTTGTAACCTCTTACATCGGCACGGTAACATTTGTTCGTATAACTAGAACAGCTACGTGCCATTTTCATTTCAACATATTGCGGAGTTGCAACACGGGAATTTGTATCACAGCAATGTCCTGTGTAATTTTGTCACCCATTCCATTTCCGTTGCAATTATTACTGCGAATAGGATTCACAGCAAAAATGTACACACAACTTCCGTCTAAATGGATTAATTTTATGTATATTGAGCTTTGTCAGTGGTATACATGCAAATAAAACGAAGGAATTCCTTCACATTATGAAGGAATTCCTTCGTTTTATTTGCATGTTATGTTATGCAAATTAAACTTTTAAACTAAGCCGCACACTAACCATCTTTGGCGGTTAGTGTGTGGTAAAAAACGAATTTGAAATATTAACTTCAGAGTTTTTTTCAAATACAATAAATTAACTATGAAACAAATTAGAATTTATGATAAACATTCGGTGAAATCATAGGTATTCTGTAGCCTGACAAAGACTCGTGGGGATACTGTTTCTACTGAATGCGGGAGCGGTTGGTTCAAGAAGCTAATTAGAATTTAGTTAATTGGAGAGTTAACAGTAATTTAATTCGTGGATAGTCTTTAAGAAACAATCAAGAATATAAGAGTGTATATCTCGTTCATTTAGTATCATTACAGTTGCCGTGTTCGCGGGCAATCCAGTGTTGCCACCTTAGCCCTTTTGTGTGGACACATCTAGCACTTTTTAGTATAGGTAATCTCCTTTTTTTTAAAGATTTAGCCCGAAAAGGGCAATCTAGCTCTTTTTCACTGTCTTCAAAATATTACCGAATTATGAAGTTTTCGACATGCAACACGTACTTTTTGCTATTTCATCGGTCATGATGACGTTATTTTTAGACGTAGAGCGTCTAAAAATAACTCATGATGAAAGAAAAAACGGCTTCATGACATAATTATTTCAGCATTTTTAGAACTGAAAATCTTTTTATGCTCGATCCCTTTTTAACTACATAAAAAGCTCTTTTTCTAAAACTAAGGTGGCAACACTGGGGCAATCTACTTATATTATTTGATGTGTATAATTCACCTAGTCTAGGGCGAAATTTTCTCCAGTCTGACACTAATAATATTGCCCGATTGCCATCGATCGGTTACACACACGCGTGTCATGTGTGTGCGTCGTAACGGACGACCAGCGTTTCGTCGGTTAGGTAGATAACAAATCGGCAATCTGGCCACTAGGTAGTCAAAGGCGCTAATGAACATCATTATCCGATATCTGTGCGATGAGTAACGTTGCGGCGGCCGGTGCGCCGCGGAAATTGCCAATTAATGTGTGCGCGCCCGACCTCTCCGTGAGACTTAGGCTGTACTCATAACGAAGATGGTCAACCAAAATAATTTCGGCCTAAAAACCTAGAACATGTTTAACTGATTCAACTTTGTTTTGGAAGTCGTTTACATTTTTACTCCTACCTTAGCAGTAAAGAGTTTTTTAGTGTTTGTAAAATACAATCGAGTCCCAATTTAAGCGATGAGCTTGTATGTTGCATACAAAAGAAGTGATAATACTTAGGTACATAATTTTTAAAGTTTGTTTATATTTTTGTATATAGGATATAGTTTGTATATATGTTTGTTTATAGAAATGAAAAATAGGAATACCCAGACGAATACAAACTCACATATTCATGCACACAAATGCTTGTACTGCCTCGATCTCGAACTTGAAGCGGGTCCGCTCTCCTTTGTGATGCGGACGACTTTGTAACTCTTCACTACATGGGTCATCGTCATGATTTAAGAAACTTTCACCAGGTTTGCTCTGTCTCTGGAATAATAAACACCAAATAACTCGATAAGAAAATATATATATATCGCATTTTAAATAAAAATTCTGAAACGGTTCTATTAAAATGTAAGTTTCAAGTTCAAAATGAACTAATCAATAGTACGTCTAGGTACCTAATTGAATTTACATATTATTGGTCAGCGGCAATTCATTTATAAAATTAGAATGATTTTCATAAGCGATATAGGTGTGTTCTTACCTACTCCAAACATATATGTTAGTAGCTTAATAAATTCTAAGTTTACTTGATAGTATTACCTACATAAATCTGTAGTTGGAATTTCATCTTCGCATAAGTTTGCCTTTGTTCCAACTTGTGCCATAAAGTTTACCATAAGACACTGAAGGGGCGACAGAAACACGTCAGCTACAAAGGTATTCATAGTTGGCGCAAAATGAAATTTATGTTTAATAATATGCAACACTAATTATATTTTCAACGTATGTAAGGTAGTTACTAATAATCAAATGGAACACCGAGTTCTTGCTTGTTATAAATATTCTTACGAGTGTTAGCAATAGAATCAGCTGGCTTACAATAATCTTGCCGTAAAAGAAATTATATTCAATACAAGCATTGCGTTATCTACTGATGTTCACTGCAGCAGTACACTGCTGGACTTAGGTGTGGTGTGTTCACTCGATTCGTGAACGCCTTAGGTCTTTATGTGGCCGTTGGTTCAGACACAGGTAGACAATTGCTTTCTTTTGCAGTATGCATAATAAAAGAAGAAGCGAAAATTTTAGTTGGGACGGGGATATCCATCCCATATGGGTAAAAATATGCACTACGCCTTGATGTTCTGTGGTGGAAAAGAGACTCGTGAAGAGCTCAGAAGCGCATTAACCGAATTCATCCTGTTACAAACCGACATACATGTGATCTTACGGTACTGGGATAGGCTATGTAGCTTAGCATAAGCCAGCCACCAACACCTTAAATTCAAATTCAAATCCAAATTTTTTATTGCATTAATATTAATTGTCAAAAGGTTAATTTATGCTTAAGACCATAAATTAACCTTTTGACTGCCAATGATGCCTTAAGGCGCCATACATAATTGATTTCCTATTGCCTCTGGATTCACAGTGTTCCATAGTTTAAACATCAAGTTCGATTTAATAAATTATAAATTCATAAATGTGTATCAGAATTTTGTAACAAACTAAAATATACAAACCAACAGTACTGTATCAGTAAAGTAGCAGCTTTGAAAAGGCTTATCCTCTTTGATGCAAGATTAAACTTCGTACTTAGAATTGTGCGTGTGCAATGATATCTGTATTACTTTTTTACATCATTGTTTGTGCGGTAAAAACTTTGCTATTTTTTTTTGTATTGAATTCGTTAAGGAAAGACCTCTACAATATATTTGGTTGACACTTTCAGGCTTAAGAATAAATAACTTCGTTTTTGTGGGTCAGCGTCCAAAAACAAATGGTTTTGATATTGACAAAGGTTATGGTAGTTACATTACCGTACTATAAGGTAAGCAATATACTCGTTTGAGACATGGTTATTCGTATGAAGTGAAGTAATAATGATAAGTAAGTAGTTGATAGTTGGTATTTTGCTGTACTGTATCTATTGTGTCGATAATGGTGATTTATTTATTTAGTGCAAAGTTACACAACAAATTATATCCACTTTTAAATTAGTTACGAATCAATTATGTCTGTCAAGCAAGACATGCAACAATTTAGCTATAAAAACATAATATTTTACGAGTAAACAGGTGATTAGGCACCCTATGCGGGTAGACTCGTGCCCCTCGGTGGGGACGTTTAATGAGCTGATGATGATGATGATTAGGTGATTAGGCCTTAGTCATCCACGCGGGCCCAGTGCGGATTAGCCGAATACACGCACAACCTTTGAATGACTTTGCAGGCGTGCGCAGGCTTCCTCACGATGTTTTTTTTCATCGTAAGAGCGTCAGATAACTATAATTTTGAAAATTCGAAAACACATTTGTACGTGGCAGGATATAAACCTACGCCCTCTTAATCGAAAGGCAACAGTCCACACCATTGAGCCACCGACGCTTATTTTAGTATCAGCAAACAAATGAACATTTAGTATCCATCCATCTAATAAATTATAGATATTCCATAGTTGTGCTGTAGGCACCTGTAAATTTCGAATAAGTTCCTAACAAACCGAGAAAGCTACTGTTACAGACGATTCCCCAATTTATAATAATGAAAAGTCTTTGCACTCCATCAGTCTGTCAGCACTTGAACTGATCCGACTTATTCTTCTTCACGGTAATTAATTTCACGTCATTTACTTTTGTCTTTGCACGTGAAACTCTAGGTAACTTAATTAAACTTCCATAGAACATTTTTGTTTTGTACAACTGAAGTTACAACTGAAGTTAGTAAAGGAGTCACAGCGCAACGTCACCGGTACAAGTAAAGACCGAATTAACTTATTGACTTATGTATCACAGCATAAGTTTAACTGGATACTGAATATTGGCAATTCAAGCAGGGCTCTTTGAAATTTAGTGAATGTGGTATCGTGTCGGGTTACGGGTTCAACTCATTTCGTGGGATTTTTCCCAGTTTGGTCAGGTCTTTGCAAGATTGAATCAGAATCATTTGTTTGAAAAAATATCATTCAATGTTTCAGAGGTATGTTAAACCATCGGTTCCGACTACCATCTTAATATTGTATTAATCATTAATATCCACTAACATGCATTTGTACCGCGTGGTGGGTTACAGCCTCATCTCTCCTATTTGTGTGATATGGAGCAATCTATGATAGTTGGTATTGTTGGCTGGTAGGTTGGTTTAACTCAATTCTTTAGCACTGAATTCTAATGATGATGCTAAAAAGTGAAAATAAGAACCTTTTCCTTTGACACTGTTTTACTTTATCTATTGGAAAATTAACCGTAATAGGACAATGCTTCAGAGAGGCAAGAGTAAAAGTATTTTTACTCCGAGTTTCCACATGATGCGATCTCAATTAGATATTTTATTTATAAGGGAGTCAACCCTATGAATAAAATATATTTTGTATATATTTATGTTTTTTGGGTTATTTGTAAATATGTGTATAATTTTTCAATTTAATTTTATTTAAACTGGGGTTAAAAATTCGTTTTTTTAAATAATTAAATAAACAACAAATACTAAAAAACATATATCGTTTAAGGTTCACTACAGTATGAGATGCTGTACACTGTTTCATAACGTTTTAAAAATGTTCATGTTTTTGAATCTAACATTTGTTTACTTTTTACTACAATAATAAAACTTTATTATCATAATTGCTATACCAAAAAAGTATTGAAAACTTTAAAAGAGAAGAGACATTTTTGTTAAATGAAGAATCTGCCGTTTGTCGATATGAAGCAGTCATTAAACATTTTCATGCTCCCATGTGGTTACCGCTTTGCCGATATCCCCAGATACCTTCAGCCGGGAGATTTATTCCATTCTTTCTCTTCTTTGAATACATTATTCTTATTTGTAAATAATTACTCCTGTTGCCACCCCCGCCCTCGCCCCCTAGCGGGATTGTACTCGTGACTTTTTTATACAAACATTAGATGCTCGGGCATTTACAAATGAGCTTGTACGTGCAGGGATATATATTATAATTATCATGCAAAAGACTAAGCAGTTGAGATTGTTTAAGGAACATTACCACTCGATGGCTGCTGCTTTGATAATAAAAACTAAAACATAATCCCGCCAGAGTAAATTTGTGCTAAGAAAATATTTTTTTAGATATAAACTGATATAACATTCCTAGTTGGGTTGGTAAATGACATGAGTAGTACTATTTTTTTTATGTACAACGTGAATCCAAATTTAATGCATACTTACTGAAGCTATAAAAGTTATTAAGGCACGTTGTATAGAACTTCTACTCCTTGTCTGACCTGTCAATATTTATGATATTACCCTTAGGTCTAAATTAGAAATCAAAGTAATCATCAGCAAAAGTATTGGATAAGATGCAGTTCATCAACGCTCAATGCAGTCACTTTTACTGAACTAAGATAATTAAGATGTATATTACTAATAACTGTCTATTGCTTCAAAACAGTTATATAACTGTTTTGAGTATATAAATGCGAGTATATACTCGCATTAAATACAATGCTCTAATCTCCATAGTTGCCGTTATTATGGGTGCTTTTAGATTTACGACGCCCAACAATGCAGCGCTAATGAGAGTCATATTTAACACAAAGCAATAGAAACATTAATCTACACAATACTCAGGTAATCCACTGACAGCTAGCGAACTCCTCTCAACGTGATACACTTTCACAACTTGACAGCCACGTGCATGGTATTTACATCGTGTTTAATGTACACGGCCTGTTATTTACGCGACCAGTCTACTATTAGGTATTCAGGGGCAGCAATATGAGCTATGCATCATAAATTCAATAAATTATTTGCCGTAATCCCGGTCCAGTCGCTGGGGGTTCGGGAGCCGGCTACGACTACGGCAGTCTAGTGCGCGCCGTAGAAACGGACGCTACGGTGTAGTCGCCGCACTACGAGAGCGTGCGGCAGTTGTCACGTGCTACGAGTATCAAACGTAATCTTCTCATTGTATTAAGTTATTCATGTTTCTAGTATTAATTGGATTGAAACTACGTAAGCTGTACCTAACTTTAATTTTGTTTGAAACTGTGATTACTTGATATAAAACATTAGAACGACCGTTTAAATAAATTACGCGTTTAAATAATTAATTGATACTTTTCTATATGCATAAGTATTTTACTAAATTTTTGGAAAGGAGCTGTTTTTTAAAAAAAACTCCGGACTCAGAGAAGTACAAATAAAACAAATATTTTAGTTTGTATCGTTCAAATGTGTAATCAACAGTTAATTGTAGTGGGAAAGGTTTTCCAGTTACATACTATTAATCCTATTAATTTATTTTATGCATATATATTTCAATATAAGCATACATAACAGATATAAGAAGTTTTTTTATTCATTGAATATTTTAAATAATACCACATATTGATTTATTCCACTACACAACTAATAAATCATTCATATTTTATTCCACCATTACATAAGTAAGCTCGCATAATTATAAATTCGGTATATAAAGGGTACACCCGACCTTTGGCATTCAAAGGGTAAATTTGCATAAAATATTTAAAGTTTCACGTTCAATTATAGCTTTCAAATATGCTGTACATTTTATTTATATTATTTAATACAACTTATTTACAGTAAATTAATTACAGACTCTGTTTTGTGAATACGGCATAATAAAACTACTGTCGAGTGTTGATTAACTGTAATTTATAAGTGCCCCAGTGTGTTAATTAATTAATTTTATTTGGGATAACAAACAGCTGACAAACAGTCAAGAATAATGTTTACCTCAATGTGGTTCGTGAGCTTGGCGGCTCTGCTGGTGGTTGACGTGAGGATCAAGGCTCAATTACAAAAAGGTAAGCATATTGACATAAGATTTGTTCCAACTATCACTGTACTAACACTACTAATGTTTACAATTGTATAAATGCCTCCATATAATGCGTTACATTGAGGGTTTTCGGACCGAACTGCACTGGTCTGATGACTATTGGAGCATCACTTGTGGCGCTATTTCGGAGGAGAAATTTTATTTCTTTATACTCCCAGTATTAGGGATAATCATTGGGGCTAAATACCCACATTTTGCTATATTCGGGAACTGAGGGGTAAATAAGAAATGATGGTAACCGAAAGAGAATTCGAGTTACCAACATAATGCACCATCATCAGCAAGTTGAAGTCGCGGTGTCGGTGCCGTCGAGAAGCGATGACCATTGAAGCAGATTGTTCTGGAGTCTAGACTGCGTATCGATGGACCGGCGACTTGTAAAAGGTCGATGGTGAAGGCTGGTAAAGAAGACTGGGATCCGGAAAGAAAATCGGGGAGAGATAGCAAATCTCCAGCAATAGGTTGCGGAGAGACAGACATGGCCTGCGCGACCAGAGTTCTATCATGCACAAACGCCTTGTATTGTGTATTGAGATTACCGGAGGCCAAAACTCCCTGTATCACCTCTTCCCTCTTATCTCTGAGAGTATTCAGTGTCCATGGGTAACGCTATCATTTAACATCAGGTGGACGACACGAGGTGGACGACATGAGGTGGACAATGGTTGCACATTGCAACCATTGTGAACTTGATTAAACTGTTTTTTGAATATGATCGGTAATGTTAGCTACATTACGTATGCTAACGTAGGTAGACTTGCCTTTCTGCTTCGTATCGAGATTGATATCAATAAGAATGTTAACTTTAACAGTTTTTGAACCATCTTGCGGCCACTGTTATTAGTTGGCGGAGGCCAAAAATCGCACATAGTGATGTTTTCAACCCACAACCACGCCGAATGCTGTACCCAATAGACTATGGATGCAATCGATCGAATAAACATATTTTCTATCTATATTTTGTTGAATAGGCAATAATTGAAAACAAACATTACTCTTTAACTAGTTTGAACCGATACATGGAATTAAAAAACAAATTAGCACATATCGCGTATCATTTATATAAAACGAGAAACACAATTTTGGCTAGTTAGCGGTAAACTCTAGTAGAAATCATATATCAATATCGAAATTATATATCAACATAGCAACAAAATTCCGAACCGAGGTCTGTGGTTTGTTTCCGTATTGGTTATATCAGGTTACACTCATTTATAACATTTTGATTGTTTCGCATGTGTAACCATAGCATTGTAATGAGTTATATAGCTGAATATATATTTTAGATGGCGAAGTAGAGTTGTATACCGTGTACAGTTAGATTTTATAAGGGTGAATAATTCATACTGTTTATCGCAATACAACTATATCTGCGTCCATTGAACTAGGTTTAATATATACTTTTTTTCAATACTTATATAATTGAAACACCAGATTATTCTAAACAGACATGTTCATGCACATACATGTTTATACTGTCAAAATTGTTTTGGATAATATACCACAAGATCTTGCTGAATTGCCGTTTCACCAGTTTAAATCAAGGATCTGAAGAACCCTCATCAGTAAATGAATATTTATGGGATAAAGATCTATGGTGCATACATAGATTTAGAATTAGCGCGCTACGCTTACTATATCTATGGGTGTACATAGTGTTCCAATGACAAAATCAGTGTTACAAATTGTTTTAAATTGAATTGTCACAAATCTCTGTAAACGTCATTATACAAATTTTAATAGAATGACTATCGAGATTCTGCAAAGACGCCCGGGGTTTAAACTCGGAATTCATACGGACAAGAAAACTTTAAAACATTCAGTATCGTTTCTACTTTTGATAATTTTATATTTAATAATTGTGTATCGATACAAAAAATGTAAATACAGGTACCACTTACTTGGTAAATACATTTCAAATCATGTTATGATGTCACGAAAACCCTTAACGTGTTGGACCCATGTCTCCCCGCAAGCTTAAACAGCTAATTTCCGGAACGTGAACATTTATAAGTATTAACAAACAAGAATAACATGGTATCTAACATGTTCATGGTAAAGGGCTGTAAGGTTTTGATGCACGTGGATATCTTTGAGAAAGCCTTTCTCAGTAGACCATATATTATATTGTAATGATACTGTTAATACTATCATCATCATCAGCTCATTAACGTCCCACCGAGGGGCACGAGCCTACCCGTATAGGGTGATTAGGCCTTGGTCGTCCACGCGGGCCCAGTGCGGGTTGGACGACTTCACACACATCCTTTGAATCTCTTCGTAGGCGTGCATGAAGGATTCCTCACGATGTTTTCCTTCACTTTTTCGAAAACACGTTGGTACGTGTCGGACCAACTCGGGGCTTTTGACACGTTTGAACCGCAGCCCTCCCGGTAGGAAGGCGACAGTCCACACCATTGAGCCACCGACGCTCTCGTTAATACTATACATATTCTTAAAATAGAATAGATTTGCATATAACAGTATCTGTTTCTCTCACCATATGTACCAGTTTCGAGTTATGCATTACTAACTTATCGGATATTTTGACTTTACGTCAATAAGTAATTATAAGATAACTGGTTCACGTAGGCGAAAGTCTTCACTAACCTCCAGTTAAGCTGTCAGCTAAACCCTTCGCCATAGACTGGTATAATATATATAGTGATCAAAAATTTTTAGTGAAAGATAACATTTTTGGGAGAGTAACGTTTCTGCATATATGGATCGGCTCCACTGCCTGCCTAGATATGATACATAATTTTGTGTTATGTTTCGCCGAATGAGAGAAATTTAGTTACTAGTTTTGCGAGTGTCTACGCATGGTGCTTCACTTAACTAATTCGTTTGCCTACCTACTAATATTATAATTAGAGCACAGTATTTTGGAATTTATTTACTGGATATCTGACATGAGGTACAGTTTTAGATATTTTAAAATGTCCTTATTATAAACTACTTATTCTTACTTGTCTTATAAAAAATATACCTCATCATGCTGAAAAATTTTAAACATAACAACTGCAGTAAACTATATAATAGAGAAAACCATACTAAAATCCGTTGACTAAAAAACTTCAAGTTGCCATGTCATCCACACACACACACATCCACAACTGTAAATAACAATCAACAAATACTTGATATTTATATATGGCGGAGTTTTGTATTGGTTCCATTAATGTAGCGTAGCCTATTTTTGGTAACGTAAAACATCTGATATTTAAAAAACATAAGTATCACATGCTTTCAGTGCGTCTATTTTGAACGCATGGGGGGAACGGGGGCTTTTGACACAATATTCATTTAGAAGGGATCGGCTTCATCATTTTGTTTACAATGTGATACCGTTTTCCTGCAATTATATTTTGATGCTTGACCTACTAACATCAAAGGATCAAAAGAAGGTATTTTATTGTTCCGAATTGGATCGTATCGTTAACTGTACCGTTACATGTACTATACAGACGTTAGCGTCAACGTATTAATATTTCATTGAGAAAAGAAAAAAACTAGGATTTATTATGTCAGTCAGTACCCAGTCAAATAGTAGTTCAGCTTTCTTAGTTTTCATATAACTTTGAGAGGCACAATAATTATATGCCATTCTAATGGAAGAATTGACAGTAGAATAGATAAATGTGAGCCATAGAAAAAACTTCATATTATACAATACCAATATAATAACTTATTTGAATTTATGTTAAAGATCGGCTCCAAGGGAAACTTTTAGGCTTGTAATTTTTTAATTATTTATGGACATGGTTTTAATATAAATAAGAAATAAACTAAGAAATTTTCACGCTTCTAAATCCCCAATATTTAATAATTGAAACTATCAGATCAAATAAATTTAACACTGTGTTAGACGTCTTTTGTGTTGAAGTCTTAGAAACTCCTTGTGCTCTCTTCTGGAATCCAAATAGGTATCGAGCAACTTTGTCGTTTGTCACGTGCACAAGTTGGTTCTGAAAGTAATAGGCGAAGTATTTTGAAAGAATTACTTGATATTTACGTGAAATGTTTAAAGGTTTAGTTAATTTAAATTTACAGCTGCGTTATATACGTATTAATAAGTAAAAAATTGAAATGTTTCTTATGATTACATGAAGGTAGCCTGAGATATAATGAATTCACAAGAACTAATCTAACTGCATGATATAGTTATATGATACAGTATTCGGGAAAATAACGCAATTTTACATTCGTATTATAAAATAATTAGGAAATGTTTAAAAAATCATTTTTGTTTTGAACAGCAAATTTTCGATTGATAATAGTGAAAGCTGTGTTTGTGTAGGTTGCATGCGATATTATAAAATAGAATTCCCTGTCCTGCGCTTTCTCTTTATTTATTCGTCTACGCAGCTTTATGTTCATAGTCTGAAATATTATTATTGTTTCAAATTAGTGTCTAATAAAATTCATCATATAGTACGCGGACAAAAGTAGCAAATGAAGCACATTTTTGTGATAAAAATTATAAAAGATTCCAAATGTATTCAAAGTATAATGTGTTATACTGTTAATTGAGAACTATTTCAAAATGTTTACAGATCTTTTTAAATTTCTCTAAAAATACTGTTAGAGCTGGGGGTTTCGGATAAATTATTGCCAAACACGAAAAGATAACACGGTAACACACTTTATTAATTAACAATATTAATCACACAACAACCTAATTACACTTACACTCGTACTAATTAATCAATTAACGCACGCACCTAATAATCCGTTATTAACACACTGCACACTATAACAACAACACTTTCCGCACAAAACGTAATAATCACACGTTGACTCTTCAAACTGTTTGTATCACACTCGACGATCCCTTAGATATCGCTGTATCACTCGCTTTTCCTGGTAGTCGCAGGTTATTTCGCTCTTCGTTTCGCTCTTGAGTAGAAACACAAGACTGCCGGCGCACACGTCGGCGCGCCTTATATACTGTCGGGCGCTGAGCTCGAAGCGTTCGACGTCATTCTACATAGTTGCGATCATCTAGAAAATACTAACACTCTTGCTATTTGACAATTCGCATGTCATACTCTATGGATTGTTCTGTGGACTGACGTCACATATTAGCCGCCATATTTACATGACTTTTAAATACGTCAATTCGTAACACTGCCCCCTTCCAGAAAATGCTCGTCCCGCATTATCTCCAATAGAAACGCGCTAATCGATCACATGGAACAATCTTGGATGCTCCTCGTGGGTGCTTGCGTCTACGGTACGTGACGTGTAATTTTGGTTATACTTGATACGGTCCATCCCTTTGGCTGAAGTTTGGGAGACTTTCCTTTGCTTCGAAGTGGGTTATGTAGCCATACCAATGAACCTCTTCAAAACCTTGAATTGTTTTACGTTGCGATGTAAGTCGTGTTTTGGTCCTTCGACGACTGCTGACTTGACTGGGGTCGAACATGCTATAAACGTCATTCATCTTATCTCTTAAATCCTTACGTACTCCGTTATACTACGAGGTGTATCAGGAGCGTATTCAATAATAACGGTCAGCAGGCAACTTAATTCTCGACCGAAATTGCAAATGCCATGGGGTTACGGATGTTGCCTTTCATGGATAGCGCTCTCGGTAAGACAAGAGGAAATGGCTGTATATGCTTATCCCAATCCTTTGTCTGCTTATCTAACAACTTTCGCCAATATCTCTCAAGCGTTTGGTTAAAAAGCTCTACCATTCCATCCGATTGTGGGTGATTAAGAAGTTGTTCGTGTCTTGGTGGGCAACCATTAACGACAAGTCTCCTGAAAAACTTGCGATTCAAAAGTTTATTCCTGGTCGGTGTTGGATTTCTAAGGGTACCCCAAACCGACAAAAGACTTCTTGAACGAGCTTGTCGGCAACTGTAGTAGCTTCTTGATAGGTTATCGCGAAACTTTTCTGGTCCACTTCGTGAAGTAAATACATGACAACACATGAGTATTTGGTTGCCGCTTCTCACGTGACGGAAACGGCCCCGCCACATCTAAATGCTATACGTTCCATGGTGCTCCCGACATTGTTATAATTGTTCATCGCACCTCGGCTGCGTGTATGTGGTCCTTTACAGCAGCGCAGCTTAGTACATTGCCGACACCAATCTTCAACATCAGCCCGACACGTGAATCCAATAAATCTTTCACGAATTCTCCAGTAAAAAGTCCTTTTTCTCCCAATGGCCCGCCGGAACATCCATTTGTGATATAGCTGCAATACTTCCGGTATTTTTTTTTTTCTTTTACCCTTTTCGGAAAAAAAAAAAAAAACCCACCCCCCCAAAATTTTGTAGATGACAGTTATCACCGCGAGTACTTCCCATTTTCGGCAAAGGACGCCATCTTGGATGAGCAAACTATTCAATTGTGCCAATAAACTCTTGTGACAGAGCTCATAGAGGCGACAGTACTCAGCTGGTGCCGAGGAGTGCTAGCTTCATCCACTCGAAGATGGGCTTTATGTCCTGTATCCTTCTGCGCTGTCGTAATGTTTGACCTCACATTCATGTTATGTTTGTTTTGATCACTCGAATGGGAAACTTTCTTCTTTGTTCTTGGCCGGAACACAGTGCTTGCATCCTCGGAACAAGGTTCTTCTTGAGAGCGCGTCGGCGTTACCATGTGACTTTCCGCTTCGATGTTCTATCACAAGTTCAACTCTTGAAGTCAATCAATCCATCTGGCTACCATGTCCTTCAGGAATTCTTAAACTGTAAAGCCATTTTAATGCAGCATGATCGTGCGTAGACGGACTTACGGCCTATACAAATATTTATGTAAAGTGCTGTAAAGTCTTAACCAACAGCAAGAAGCTCCCTCTGGTGACACAGTAATTATTCTGGGTTTGGATAAGGCCTTACTAAAGTAGCCATCAAACTTCCATGCCTCCTTTTCCGTTGCGATAATCCACCACCATTCCATATTACTGGCATCTGTGTCGACGATGAATTCATTCTTTTGCATAGGTAACCTAAAATCGTGCATCACAAAGATGTTTCTTCCAAACACTCGTGGAATGCGATTTCACATTGGTTCATCCAAGGAAAGTTCGTTTCTCCTCCGTTAGCTTCGTGCAATGGTCTGGCAATATCGGCAAAATTCTTTGACAAAGCGGCGGTAGTAGAGCACAGTCCAGAAAAGCTTCACCTGGGTCTTGTCTTTTGGTTACTGGCCAATCTGTACAGCCTAATCTTCTGCCGGATCTGTTCGCACTCCATCTTGACGAAACCACATGACCCAAAAAGGTTACTTCCCGCCGAAGAATGAGCATTTCTTGGGTTCAGCTTTAAATTAGTCCTTTTATCTTCAAGAGAACCTTTTCAGATTCCTGAGGTGATCCTGGAAGGTGCGGCCTACAATATCACGTCATCTAAGTATACTAGACAGGCGTCTCATCAAGCCAGTAGCACTAATTCCATTAATTCTCGAAAAGTAGCAGGAGGTTGCACAAACGCGAATGGCATGAACGTAAATTGCCATTAAACCTTTGCCTGTTGGAAGGCAGTTTTCTCTTTGTCCCTGGCATCGGAGTTCCACTTGCCAGTAGCGCGCTCTTCGTCTAACGGTGGTAACACTTCATTCCTGTTCAGCGTGTCCACGTGTCATCGATTTTCGGAGGGGTAGCTGTCCTTCTTGTAATGTCGTTTTAACCGCCTATAATCTACAAACCGTAGGCTACGTCTTTTTCTTCAACAGGACAAACAGGTGAAACACATGTGGCTAGACGAGGTTCGATGACGCCATCTTTTAGCAATCCTATTGATCATGGCCTCACGCTCCTTTTTCACGGCCACTGTAACTCTTCTCGTCGCTGGCGGATTGTGGCCTCGTTGCCAGTATAATTTTGGTGTCTTACACGCCAGTTTCCCATATCCGCATCAAAATTTGTAGAGAAGACGTCGCTATACTTGTCCAACATTCTTCGGCATCCTTCTTTCTTTCGTTCGTCAAGTACTGTTGACCATTCCTCAAAGACCGTAGAAACATCAATGCCTGGGTCGGGTCTTTTGCCCAGAGCTGGGTAGGTCTTCACATCGACCGCAGCACGCTACTCGTCACAAGTGCCCATGATGGTACCCTTCTTGAATTACTTGTTCCTCAGCGGAAGGTTTTTAATACACGTAGCCGCTGC